>MU223910.1:670606-681676 GCA_018584345.1 Thuja plicata | reverse complement strand
ATGCTATTCCTTCTCCCATGGTAAAAGGGAAGGTGTACAAGAGGAAACCTGCACCTCAAAAGGCAAAACAACCAGCTAGGGCACCTGCCAAAAGGAGGAAATATGTTTAGACTAATGAGGACTTAGAAGATTCAATTATGGATGAACCTAACACTGTAAAAGTTGCAAAAGAATTTAAGAAAAGGTTACATCTCCAACTGAAGACATTGATGACATTTGTAAGTCTATTTCTGAAGCTAGATCTGTTGGACATCCTAAAATTAGGAAATGGTTAAGATGGGATACAGTAGAAAAAAAATAAGATTGAAGATGCACTTATTGCTAAGATGTGCAAACACTATTATGTCCCACTGCACTTTACTACACGTGATGTTCCACAAGAACTATTGGATAGAATATCTTCTAGATTCACTTTTGCACTCCATGAGGAAAAGAGGATAAGAGAAAGAGTACTGGTTTCTCTTATGCCTCCTGAATCAACAAGAGAAAAAATCAATGAAGTCATGGAGAAATATGCAAAAAGATTCTCACTCAAATTGAGAGCTTATAAATTTATAAAAGAACAACTTATAGAGCTAGAAGAGGACACTCATAAAATATGGAGTGAGATAATAAATCCTGATGAGGGGAGCAGTCTTGAAAAGAACCCTATCAACAAAATTGATAACTCAACAGTTGAGTTAGACAGTGAAGAGGTACAGATCACAGGCCAAAAAAAGACTGACACTATAGATGAAGACTGGTCAAAAGATGGAAAAGATGATCAAGTACCAGCAAGCCCCATCCACATAAACTTAGAGGATGAAGAAGTTACCAAAGAAGAAATGTCAATAAAAGGTAACTTAGATGTTGATATAAATGATGGTTCATGGTTAGACAACATTGTCAATACCATTACAGGAAAAGACCCTGTAGCAAAGGTTCAAAAAGATGAAGACATCAATGCTGCAAAGGGTAATACTGATGAACAAGACATAGCTATTAACACTACAATAGTCAATACACCAACAAACATGAATATATTAATAGATGCTATTGATATACAATCAAGTCAGGATAAATCATCTAAGAAAGATGATGATATACCCAAGGATATGGGTACTGATGAAAACAAAGTTGCATCCAACACTCCCAAGGATACCGATACAGAAATGAAGGATGCAACTGATGATCAGAAAGATGTATAAAAAGACCAAAACAAAGAGCCAGATAAAAACACTGATGATACAGTGAGAAAGGTTGAAGAGCAAGATAAGAGTGAAGGATTAAAAAACAATGAATGTATAAAAGTTAAAGAAGATTCATTTGTTGATACACCCAACACAAATGAGGAGACGTCTTCACCAAACTAGCCTTTGGACATAGAACAGATACAAAAGGATGCCTCATCTTCTCAACACTCACCCACAAAGTCAACCCAATATCACGCCTTGCAAATGGTGGTACATCAATCTGCCACCCAGCCAAAGAAAAAGAAGAAGAAAATAGTAAAGAAAGACATATTGGCTATGACACTAGATGAAGTCATTGAAGTTCCAAACTGGGACATCACCACTTTGGAAAATGACAAACTTCAAGAGTTTGGAGTGCTATGTCAGAGAAAGGTCATTACGAAGAAAATGATACAAGAACACAGAGAAAAAATGGCACTTGAAAAGGCAAGAGATATACTCCAACAACTTTTTCCTGAAGTTAAACTTGAAGAAAATACAACAGTAAAGGAACAAATTACTGTTCTTACCGATGCCATCATAGAGCAAAGGATAGATGTAGAACAAGCAATGGAAGAACAAGAAAAAAAGAAATATCAATTCAAGTTAATTGATAAAATCAGGCAAGAAGTGGCATTGAATAAGGTAAAGCTCTCTGAACTCACTGATGAATTAGAGCCAATGATTGCTAAAGCAATCACCTTAGTTCCAAAGATGTGGACACTAGAAAATTTTGCAAAAGAGAATAGTGATAAACTAGCAGAAATAGATCATAATGTCACAACCAGTGCACAAAGCCTAACCTCACATGTAGATAGCATAAAGGCACATCATGACACGGTCATAGAGGCAAACAGGCTAAAACAAGAAATATTGGATGCTGAAACACAATTCAGAGGTGAGATTACTAAACTACAGGCACATATTCTACCCAATCTTACTATTTTATAGCAGCATATTTATGATGCCAGAAATCTTATAGCAACCCCCGAGATGTCTTTAGTAGACAACATCTATGACATACATGTAAGGATTTCACTAGAGCACATAGCTCTAGAAATGTTGAAGGAGAAATGGGAAAAGATGATGGAGGAGATCAAGTCCTCACATTCCCACCTTTTTGAAAAATTGTAAATACCTTTGCCTTTAGAATTGAAAAAGGAGGAAAGGAAATGCATATAGTTATGTACAATATATATTTCAGAAGAAAAAGGGGAAAAGAAAAACACATAAGGATATGTATATATACTTACACATACCAACATATACAAAGGGGGAGTCATTCAAATGACTAAGAAAGAAGCATACACAGGTGTACATACTAATACACTCAGTATGTTGCACATGTCATGTTTTTGATACTAATGTTAAAAGGGGAGATTGATGACATTATTTTTCCATTAGTACACTTAGTGAAAAAATTGACAGAGATCACCAGCAGACTAAAGCATTACCGCCAGACTACAAGCATCACCGACAGACTTCAAGCATTAACGAAAAACAACAAGCATACCAGACAGAACACAGAGGTCATGAAAAATGCTAAGTATAGAATCGACAAGCATCATTGGTGACCACAAGCACCGCCAATGACACAATTTTAAGAAATAACCTGATAGGAATAGAAAAGGCATACCCAATGACAAGTTCAAGAATGGAACACCGGTGACCAAGAAAACTGACCGTCAGAGCCGACAGTCGGTTAAAGAACCAGCAAATTGTGGATCTAATTTTTACATGACGGATAAAGAAATGTAATTCTATTTATAGAGTTTTTATTTGTTTTAAATCATAACTTGAGGGTCAAGAAAGCTTTATGTAAATTTTTTAATGCATCCTAATAGATCTAAAACATATCTAACTAAAGATCAAGGTCAAGTTGTAAACCTTGGATCTAGAGTTAACTTGTGATGCATGAATCAAGAATTGGGCCTAAGTTAGTATAAATAGATGTTCAAAATCAATTGTGATTACATGAATTCATTATTGTTGATAGCCACAAAGACCATCTAAGGAGTAGAAGGAAAAATTGATGCAAATGTCAAAAATAGAATACATCAGTTATCAAGAACACACAAAGGCTATCGACGAGTAGATAAAGGTATTGTTTAATCATGGAAGGATGATTACTAATATGTATGAAGCTTTATAGGATTTTTTATCAACAATTGAAGATTTCATATATCATCAGATCAAAGACTTATGTATTTGCATTCTAACAAGTGCATCACATCTAAAATCCTTTTTTAGAAGGTGGACTTAACCGTTCTTTCCAAATCTCTTAACAGAGTGCACACTTAACAGTGTTGCTAAAGCTTCAAATGAAGTAGATGTTAATAGGTCTCCACTGTAATACTCCTAATAGGGTAGGTAATCAGAAGTGACCAATTGTAAGCCTTAACCGACCCCTTCTTATCTATAGATAGTGAAGTCTTGTGGGTAACAATCCCCACCGCAGTTTTTACTTCCTAACAGGAGTTTTCTGTGATATCATATCTTGTGTCATGTGTTATCTATTTTCATGAATGTTTTTGTTATGATTACATACTAAAAGAATTTATGATATGATTTCATCTACATAAAGAAAGATGAACAGTTAGATAAGATAATTTACAAACTGATGATTAAGTGTTAATGGGATAACCAAGAAAAGTCTTAGAGGTACTGATTCACCCCTCCCCTCTCAGTACATCATCTCAATATAATTTCAAAAATTTCATGTCAATTCGAAGGAAAACCCTAGTTGTCTCATCCTTGTTCTATTTTGTAATTAATTTTTGAAGTCACTTAGGTCCCTAAAGGCATGTGTGCAATTTCCCATTTTATGTTGGTCATGAGGTCTCCTCATGGTTTTTGAATATTCTTTCCCTTCTCGCGACTTAGCATTTCCCTTTCGTCAGGTAATCTCTTAAGGATATGGTATATTCCTTTATGATCATGTAGCCTAGAGACTATGGTCCAATGAAGTCATGATACTATGGTGGTCGGGTGATCTCCAGATATAACCTGAGTTAATGATTTCCTCTGGTGAATTCAAGACTCCTTGGTCGTATTATCTCCAGAATTGACCAGGGTTTGTGATGGGTTTAAATGTTAAGTGCTAGTCGAGAAGTCTCATGATTTGACCCAAGGTTAGTATTTCATCTCCCGACTTGGAGTTTGCTTAGTTTTTGAATTGCTAGATGTGACCATGGTCAAAGGTGGGTCAACTTAGAGTTTTGGTTATAGATCAAAGACCAGTTAAACTTTGTGCAAGGTCGAAAAGACCCAACGGTTGACTTGATTGCTTAAAGAAAAGATGCGCACGGTCTATCTTGTAAGCCATTAGGTCAAGGTGACATCTGGCAGCAGTGGGCCTGTGTTTTGTCTCCGCAGTCGCTAGGTCTCATGATCGAGATAATATATTCCAATCTGTTTGGTGACTTTGAGTTTCTCTTTAGTCGTGTGGTCTCCTGATGAGGGGGAATATTCCAAATTGATCTGGAGACATTCTGAGATTCGTCTGATTGGATGATGATCTAACACTTGTCATTGAGTCTCTGGATGTAACCATGGTTGAGAAAATATTCTAGCAACTTAGAGACATAAAGAGGGATGATAACCAGAGTTGAAGGCAGGTTAGTTTGGTTAGTTCCTAGGTAAGGTCAGTGCATCAGCTGCCGTGTTTTAAAAGGATGATCAAGTTTGAATCTGGGCTGTTGATCAAACATTCCGCACCATTTTTGATAGTTTTATTTTAAATTTGAATATTTTATGTCTCAAATTTCATGGCGATGGCGTGCTTTTCAACTTGTAGGATAGGGTAGGTTTCTCCATCGTTTCTTTCCCAATCAGATTAATGGTGATTTGAGTGGCATCGTGGCTATTGCTGATTTCCTGGGTTTTCTCCCATGGAATTAATGATACAAATGACTAGATTGTTGCAGGGTATGGTGAGGGGTATGATTAGATTTGCTTCAATATCAGTAAAAGGACTGATTTGACCATTTTCCCAGGTTGCTTCTGCATGTGGATTTGACAGAGGATAAATCATTTGAGTGATCTTTTGGGGAAAGATCAATTTACAGAGAGGACTGCATTAATTGTTTGATAGGTGGTTGTTGAAACCCTTTCCTAGGGTTTCAATATTCCTATTTATGCCTTTCTTCTCTTTGTCATAAGTGTTTGAAGGTTTTGGGTTTTTAGGCTTTGTTCCCAGGATATAGCAGACTGTATTATTTGTATAAGATAGAATAGAAACTCCTTGTATCTTTTGCACATTATTGAAGTTGCTTTGTTTCAAATCAAATTATGGAATGTATGTAATTCATCATACTTAATACAATTGTTCTAGTTAAATGTCTCTCCTTGGTTTTAATCTTGTGAGTTTTGAGTTTTCTGATTCATTGCATAGGGTTACTTATGCATATGTTTTACTTCTCAGTTCTTGATCTAGGGTAAAGTGAAATATACTGTGAATAGGGCATAAACTCATTTGATTTATCTAGACAGAAGGATCTTAGTAGCAATGGTTGGTCTGGGGTGATTGTATTCATGTCCTTGAATCTTTGAAGATAGTTAATTCATGTTAGTACATTGTATTTTAAATATTCCCAATAGATAAGGCACTAATCAAGGATCAGTAAACTCTATTGGATTACATGTTTGATTTGGTTTTTGGCTGTATTCTGCATCTTAATATATCAATACCATCTCCAAGATTTAACTTTTTGTGGTTGATAGTTGTGAAGTCATACTTGGTAATAGAGAGTCAATGAATGCTTGGTTACCATTTAGTGCTTTCTTACCATGATTTGTTGTTCAATCAAAAGTGAATAATAGTTGAAAAGAGTTATATAGTTGTCTGGATCAGGTATACCCGCCTTGGTTTTGTAGAGCTAGAAGTAGAAGAGGGTAGTCTTGACCCTATAGTTGGTCCACTTATCTTATTGAGGTTTCATACTTGGAATTAACCACTCCTAACATCAGTCTTAAGATATATTGGTTTCTTTCATAGCGTAATAGTATCAAACACCAACACAAGTAAAGAATGCCTCTTTGTACATGGATAATGTACTATAATGTACAATGTATTTTTGAAGACAAAAATATTAATGACTATGCCAAAGGTTCTTACCATATTTGTTAACAACATATATAAGATAATGGTATATGATGTGGAATTTTATTTAATATGTATAGGAATAACATTTATGGATGAATGTTAAATATGATTTTCCTTTATTTAATAATAATTACATCAAATAAACTATTATGAGTGTATCTTATCATGTTGCTATCCAACGTTACAAGAAGTAGTTAGTTATAAATGAATATTAAGTGCAAAAGTTGTCTAGTTCAAGAAAAACCAAGCTATTGGAAATAAGGAGTTACACAATAGGGAAAATGGGACCAGAATAGTATGAATATTAATAATACTAATACTGAGAAGTGTTATAGAATTGGTTACTAAGTTACAAACTCAGTGCTATTAACCAAGAGAATGATACTATAGTTACAATATATCATGAAATCATTAAATAGAAGGGAACTATTATTCGATTCAATGAAAACAATTTGAGAGATAAATGGCTTTTAAGTATGTAGTATGACCAGTCCTTTTACCTTATTATTATTCATTAGGATCACAATTAGTTATAAGTGGAAGGGTGCATAATATGTATATTTAGATGATCAAAAGTAATATTTTAGTGACTTTATGTCAAGATAAACCTTTGAAGAGAAGATATTTCCACAATCCATGATAATAACAAATTAAGAATTTCTGGATTTGATTGTGTTGTGAATTTTTGCATCGACCTTATAAAATTTTGATTGTCAAAAGTTAAGCCAAAGATAGCAATGATGCTTCTTGTTATTGGACAAGTCTGTAATTATTCAAAGGTCGGTATCTACCAAGGTTGGGAAAACTCAACATAGATATGTAACTCATGTATGTGACAAAATGATTGTCTAGTTTATTTACATGTATTAGATTAATTTAGGAATGGGGTTGACATTAACTCCAAATAGTTAAGCACTATTAATGGATGAAAATCAGTAATATAGGATTCCTTTTGGGAAACAATGAAACTTGAACTTTAGTAACGAGGGTAGATAATTAAAGTGGTATTAATATAAGTGAAGATAGAATGCATATGTAAGGTTGGACCTTATTGGCCTTTACTCGAGATGATGCAAAATTATCATAGGTGTTGCCATTAATAAAAGTAACATTTCACGCCTTGTGGGAAACTTTAAATGGTGGGATATTTCTATGAATATGGTTTATGTGATTAATAAACTTTTGAGGTTTGAAAATTGTGAGAAATAATAATATTATTCAACTCACAAGAGAAAATCTATGGTAGTGTCAATAGGTGTAATTTACATTCATTTAACACCATTTTATTGTCAGTTCTTAATGCAATAATATGACATGTTATAAGTAGAATGATAATTGAATATTGGGGGTAAAGAATTTTATATGACTACAACATATACACTGACCCCTTAATTATTAGAATCGCCATACTATTTGCATGATTGTTCCTAAATTTGATTGTGTGAGCCTTTCTGCATCAAAATTCAAGAGTCCATGATCAATTATCATGATAAAAAATGTCATAAGGAGAAAACTAGAATAGCCCCTATTGATATGATAAAACCATGAGAACTTGTATGTAGGCATCCTTTGAGAATTCTTGTAAGGAGAACTAAGTGTAACTTTAACCCGTTTGGAAGCGGGAATGTAGGTGACACTTGTATGAAGGATATCTTTGTGACCTTTGGTCCATAGGGGGGGTTTGGGGGGATATTTCTAAGGATTGAGGTAATTCTTTGATCAGCCTCTCTGTTATAGTATAATTCAGTTGAGACTAAAATATGTAATAATCATTATTAAAGGGATAAGAAATCAAATAAGTAATATTGAGTATGTAATGTGCTTGAATAGAAACATAAAGGATTTAATTTGGGATGATTATCTTATATTTAATATCTAATTAATGTTATGTGTCGATTCAAGGACATAGTACATTGGTTTTATATATAATTGTTATGTTTTTGAGATATTTAAACATAGACTATTAAGAATTTGTGTATGACCTTATAGATCATTCAATTGTGATTTAGATGTTCAGAATTAGACTCCTCTCTTCCAGTTATAATGCTAAGCCAAGTAAAGGGGATGACTTTTACAGCTATAGATGAAGTTAGGACCCTACGAGGGCATAGGTAGAGGTAAGCATTCCTCTAGAATGTAGACTAGTCTTCTCTATTCAAGGTGATAAGTGAATAATAAATCCTATGAATGGATTACGTTAAGATTATTCACTTGACATAAGGTTATAAGATTATCCTGGTGGAATTGGACTGATTCCGCCAGGAGCATTGGGTCTAGGGGCCAATTTCATGTTATTGATGGATGTACTCATAGCTTAGCTATATGATGGATTGCACATAAGAGAATTTCTAATGATAAATAGGTAGGTGATAATTGGACAAAGCTTATAGTATGATTATTGTATGAATTTGGGCTTAGTTTGATGTAAAATCGCATACCTCACCATGTTGGGTTGAGAAAGGACCGTTGGTGTAGTATGGGATGCTTCAAATGCTCTTCCCATGCATCTAATGTTGCAAAGGCTAGGGAAATAAATGAGACCCATGACGTAGTGTACAATGCACATATATTCTCTCTCTTTCTGGGATGCATTATGAGTGCAAATGGTTAGCCATTATTTATGATATAGTCAATATTTTATATGTGATGCTTATATGAGCTTGTAACTATTTTATTTATGGTACATGTTGGAGATACCATGTATGTGATGTATGGAAAGGATATTCACCTTGTGTACTTGAATGTCTATGAGTTAGTTCTTTGAATATGTGATGCACACTCTAGATAATCACTGTGTATGGATATTGATATGACCCTTATGCATATGCGTATGTGGTTGAAACTAATGATTTATAATCATGGGTATGGAACCTACACCTGATGATTATTGATATATTTTATTAAGAAGGATCCAAGTTCAAGGAAACCCTTAAATAATAATAAAAACTAAAAGAGATCAAAAATATCATGAAGACGAGAAAGTAGAATCCCTCTAAGTGCGAACTATGAAGCCTTTGACTTTGCATGAAAGGATACCTAGGCAGGGTCATCAAGAGTGAACCCTCGAGGCTTAGGTCTGGGTCTAGGAATGACGATAATTATGGAAGCTTAACATAAGCCAATGTAAGCTTTTACTGCGATATTTAGTTGTCACCATCATGGTGAACAAAGGAGTTTGAAAATACAACTTTAAACTAATAGAAGATGATTGATTGATTAAGTTATTGATTGATGTTAAATAAAAAAAATTTAAATAGCACCTGAGGGTTGATGTTCTAATTAATTTTTTAATTTTGAACAATTACTTTTTTTTATAAACAATAATGTATGTCTAAATAGTTTCTGATTTGTTGCTTGTACATTTGAGATTTAATTGTGTAGGGAATATTTATCATCAATATATATATGACATATTTTTTTAAAATATAATCCTTCCTTGATATGATTTAAGAGATCAATGGATCTATAAATGACTATGGTACTCGATTTCAATCTCTATATAGAAATTTTAAACACCAATATGATTACGAGGAACTAAAATTAATGATTTTTTAGGGCATATTTTTTGGTAATAAATATATGCATTTTAAGTAGCTTTTGATATGTCATTTGTATGTTGTATATTTAACGATCAAATTCAAAAACATAAAAGATTTATTTTCATAGATTATAAAAATCTGCTAATATTTAACTTCATATATTTTAGAGATATGCAACCATTTAAAGAAACTAGAGCTTAAATTAGTAACATAAAATACTAGAGATATAGTTGAATTCCATTATAACATCATACATTTTTATATTTCAAAAATATTATATTTTTTTCTAAAGGTAGAGATATTAAAAAAAGGAAAAAACATAGTAGAATGTCTTCATATAAGCATTTCTTAGAAGAAGATCGGAGAACTACAATAGTAGAGATTTGAGAAGGAGATCATTAATAGGGACTATGAGAAACAAACTACACAATATATCTAGATTGTGATAATTCATAGTAGTAGTTTAGTTGTTTCAAAATATTTTTTAGTATAATATAATTTTTATTATTATATAAAACCCTCTTTTCACCTTTGATCTCCCTAATTTACTTACTTTAATATTATTTCCAATGATAGATATACACATAATAGTCTCTATCTTTTAATCATAAATATGTTCATAGAATACATTACAAAACTCATTTTAATTTACTAGGAAAGAGATCCATGTGAATGATAATCATTTTATATCCCTTGTCTCTTTCTTAGTATCTTTATAGCCTTTATCTTTTTTTCTTATTATTTTTTATAGCCTTTATCTTTTTTTCTTATGATAATCATTTTTTATAGCCTTTATCTTTTTTTCTTATTATTTTTTCATCTAATTGTGTACCACTATTATTTTGTTTATAGATTTATAAACCATTAGTGAATCACGATTTGATAATGTAAATTAAAGGATTGACATTTTATTATATAATATATCAATCATTTTTTAATATTATAATTACAACATGAAATAAATTTCAACTAAACTTAAAAATTCTCAAATTTTATTACAAAAAATGTATAACATACCCTTTTATATCTTATATAATACCACTTGTTCATTTCTCTTATTCTTGCTTCCTACATCTAGGAAGCTCTATGGCATTAGTATTTTGTTTGTAAATTTCTATACTATTAGTGAGTACTCGACACATTATTGAACATTAAGGGCTTTACATTCTGTGGTATAATATTAATCATTTCCTATCATTACAATTACATTAGATTA
>MU223910.1:625233-668440 GCA_018584345.1 Thuja plicata | reverse complement strand
TATATATATATATATATATTACAATTCAAGTTAAAGGCATAGTTTTATGTTTCAAAAATTTCTCTTTAAAAACAATTCTTTATTTATAAAAAATATATATATATTCCCGTAGATGTGTTCATTTAAACATTCATAGCATTTCAGTGTAAAGAATATAGACTGAGCTTTACTTATTTCGATCTTTTTACATGAAACCCCACTAACAAATAAGTCCTATAATTTAAGATGATGTACCTAATAGATGAAAACTTAGAATATAATATTTAAACATAGCCCGTCTACAAGCTCCACCAATAAAACACTTCTAAATATCACAATTTATAATAAATATATGAACAATACTATATTACCATGAAGAATCTATAGAATCAACAAGTAATGGAATAAGTAATAAATGAGCCTCTAAATCTAGTCTTCATTAGGAGCATCCAATGACTACGAGCTCATGAATTTTTTTTTCAAAATATAATGGTTCCTTGATATGATTTAAGAGATCAATGGATCTATCAACGACTATGCAATTTGATTTCATTTTCTATATAAAAAGTTTGAATGCTAATTTGATTATGAGGAATTAAAATTCATGGGTTTTCAGGGCATAACTTTTGGTTATAAATTGTAATATATATTTAAGTATATTTTGATATGTTTCTTGTATGTTTTAAATTTGATTGTGTATGAAAGATTGTACAAAATAAGTTGTCTGAGGAGACTATAACAAAACTAAAACTGCTTGTTATTGGCTATTAAAATGGTCCATATATAGTAGAATGATTGACACTTTATGGTTTATAGATTTTATAACGTGATTATTAGATAAGTAAAGCTTTACATGGCTATGAAAGCTAAAATACTCAAATTGTAGCCTACATATAAGCTGAGAAAAATTAAAAATCTACTATGGATTTTTTTTAAAAAAAATAGTCCATTTATAAGTTATACGGCCCTTTCAACACCTTAAAATAAGAACAATGTATACAAACTTATAAGAAGACTCAAATTCTAGAAATTTAAAACATCAAATCAAAAAAAGATCACACCACTATGGAGAGCAAGTAATTTACCCTCAAAAAAATATAAGAAAAACTTTTTATTATCAATTTATAATTTCTTAAACATACCGTGATGACTCAAAATGCCAATAAAGAAGGGTTGAAGGCCTTGATGATAAAAAAATAAAAACTTTGATAGCTAAACAATGGTTGCTTCATTTGTGAAAATACTTGACTTGACCTTAGGTGGTGCTATAATAACAATCACCTACTCAAAAATTTGTGGCACTAACGTTTCTAAATGATGATTCTAGGGGAGCAACATAAGTTGTAGAAGTGACTTATAAGAAGCAAGTAATAATATTTACGTTTAATTAAAAATTACTTTAACTCTAAATAAATAGTGATAGTGTAAACAGTGTTAAAAACAATTGCTTCCATGATAATTAGCTTATTATCCAATTGATGGTCTCTTATGGAATCTTGAATCCAAAATGAAGTGTAAAATTCTATCTAAATTATGTGAACTCGGGGATTAAATATGAAACAGAATATTAAGAGACCAATAATAAAAATAAAATGTTGAATAAGATTGATCTCATTTTTTAAACAAATAGATTTTTTTAGAATTATGTTGTATTCGACTTCTAAACTCATACTCACTCATGTAAAAATATTTTATAGGTGTATGACTACTTTAGATTTCCACTCTTAATAGTTATTATCTAGAAGAAAAATATTCTAAAACTTTCATATATGATGACTATGATAATTGCTAATTTTTGTTGAGATGTCCATTATGGGATGGAGAGTTTAGATCCTTGTATTGCATGTGACATTATTATACTCTAACACTTGTCTTTTATGACTTTTATGATTTAATGATTTGCACAAATTATTTTATAGTTTTTGTTTTTATTTCTCTTTCATTTCTTTTGGGTGGAGCATTAGGGTAGTTTATCTAAGAGAATAGAGGGGAAGTGGCTTGCAACAGGTGTTGGGGTCCTAAGGTGGCTTACAGGATAACCCATTGTAAGTAGCTTAATAAAGTGATAACTTAATAAATTTATTAGGAGAGAAACATTAATAAGATCACATGTGTGTCTCGCTCATACCTTGAGTTGTAGTACATACTAGGATAGGAGTGGGATAAGATGCTTGATTGAGGTCTCACATTCTTGGTTTACCGATACTACATAGAGCATGGGTGATTCACTTAGTGAACCTGAATCATAATACGTGTGGTCGTGGCATACTATAGAATCCACCTATTTATTTTAAATATTGCCCCAAACTCCCATTTTTTCACCCCCTCCAATACCCCCCCCCCATAGATGTTTTATAATATAAATCCCCACTCCCACCCCAAAAAAATCCATATCCCCCTATTTAGGCAATATATTGCCCCCTTTTTTGCCCATTTAAACCCCCAAATATGAATGCACGTAATAATGTATTGCACCTTTAGTGAAGACCCCGTGGCATAGAGTTACTTGGAGGTTGGGCTCTAGAAAGACTACCAGGGTAACTCAAGGGTTAACATGTGTGATGGCACTTCCGTATATGTGTTTTACGTTCCTACATGAGAATTTGGTACACCTGATTTATGTTCGGATCATTTATACTTGTTAACCTTATAACAATTTATTACCAGTTTATATATGTACCTTTGTATTATTCTTGCTTGTTTCTTTGAGTGAGACCTAGTGTCTATCTCCTCGGCATGGTGGGGTGGACCTCAAGGTTCCATGTGGTTGGGTGGGAGTGATTCTATTACCATTGAGATCTGACATTTATGCTCTGGTGCTTCGATGATCCTACTTGCCTCTTCTATCTTCTTGTTCATTTCTTGGAGATTTAATATTTTTATAATGAGATGTCTATCTTGTATTCTATTATGTAATAATTTTAGACATCCTCCAGGACATGCGTATTTGTACTTGTATTGTTTTTAGGACTTGTGATTCATTATTGTGATCACTCTGACACGTGCAGTGGAAGATGTACCATATGTGTGCCATGATGTCTCAATTCTATCATTATAATTATACCTTTGTTTATATTAATATGGTGAATGTATCTTGATTCCTTTTATTGAATGTATATGCTAGTTTCCTTATTGGTATGTGTTCATTTAATTTTGGCTAATTAAAAAATTAGAAATATTTCATTTCGGTTTTAAAATAAAAGTAAGATATTTCATGTGATTACGTTATGGTCATTCTTAGTAATTTATTAAATTTAGTTAAAAGTAACTATATTTTGGAGCCCTTGGGATAGTTTTAACAGGTTTTATGAACATTGGTATAATGTCTTATCTTAAGTTAATAATGTTACTTGCACTTATGTTGTACTATCTTCTGCAAATGTGTTGTTGAATGTTCATTTGTATTGTTTATGTATGTTTAACATTTAAGAAAAAAAGTATTGCATCAACATAATGTAATTTAGGTCAATTTCTCATGGGTTCCCTGATGCAGTGTTACAAATTAAGTAATATATCTATTTTTCAATTTTATTCAGGTTTTTCTTATCTTTTTTTGATTAGGGAAGGTTATCCAATCTAAATCTACTCATTTGTAAATTAATAAAAGCATTTATTATTCTTACTCTTTCTCTCAATGTTTTCTGTTTACAAGTTTGTTCTTTCTTTTCTGGCTAGATCCAATATGATGTGCAAGTTAAGTTAAAATTTTACATGGTATCAAAAATCCATTAATTTTTCTTTCTATCAGAGACTAAAATTTTACATAGTATCAGAGCGCCATAAATTTTACATCCTATCAGAGTAAAAAATATAAATGGTATCATAACACATGGTTTCTAAAACATAAGATTAACAATTTATTTTATAGGTATTGGAGATTAGAGCTATAATGAATGACATTTCTAGCCTCATAAATATGACACCCTATAAATTTTTTGAATGGAAGCCAAATATTCTACTTGAGCTCAGAAGTAGAAGCTTTTATTGGATAGTAACAACAATAGAGGTTGAACCAAATTCAACATCCAAAATAAGCCAAGCTCATGCTCTTTTTCCATGGGCCCTGCCTTCATCTTCTTTATGGTGACACACTATTTTAGTGGACCTATCATGTCTCTCCTTTATTGATATTATTCGGGGTGGGAGTTTGTACTCTTTTTTCTAATGCTTCCTTAGTTCCAAAATTTATCAAATTTTTAGACAATTGGCACATCTAATTTAAGAAGAGAAAATGGGAACTAGACATAGGGATCTTCATCTAATTTACAAAATCTGCATCATCAAAAAATTGAGGACACAAAAAGCCAACATTGACAAGGCATGCAAGCCTTCTTCACTTCAATTTCCACACACTTAGGATGGTTTTCCTAATAACATATATGTGCATGTATAATAAACCTCTTACTAAACAACACTATATAGACATGAAACTATGGATAATTCTCAAACTTGTAGGTAATGGGCATTTAAAACATTACCAATCTTATGCATGCTCCCACCTGTATAAAGTGTGCTAAGATCTAGATAAGTTAACTTTCACATATATAAACATGAATTTAAGGGATTTATAATGATTTGAAATGATTTCTGAAAATATGACAAACTATGCAAGCTACTGCCTAATCCTGGGAACAGAGTCATATACGAGACTTTAAAGAAACTCTATATGCATACCCATTCTTATCTATAGGTATTTTCATATTAATGCCTTACATTAATAAGCTATTTATCACAACCACAAACATCTGATTTAAAAAATCCACATCATGCATCTAATGTCACTAAGACCTGTTCAATGCTATTTAAATTCTTTGTTGAAAAACACTAAAAAATAAGTATTACAAACTCAATAATATCAAGTGAACAGTCCCATAAATCCTTGATATATTACACCTGTATAGCATTCAACACAAAAGGGAGAGAACTTCATGAGAAAATAAAAAATGCCTTGCATCCTTGCTAGCTGTATACATTGGAAAATCTATTATCTGCATACCTAACCAAAAACACAAAAAAACACACTGAACTATTCACAAGATTGTCAAAACAATGTTCAGAACTCTGGAACCTAAACTTGGAACCCAATTTGAACCCCTTAGATCCCAAAAATTGGAACCCTAACAAAATGAAGAGGAAAGAGTAATATAGAATGGGAACTCACCTTAAACTCATTCTCAGACTGACATTTGTCTCTTCTAGTAAATATATTATTTTTCAAAATATCTTCTCCTATTTAAAAAGACTAAAATCTGATTTTATTTTCATTCATCCTCTTGCAAAGCTTAATTAATTTGCTATTGTGTTCTGCACTTTGAAAATATGGAACAATCTTCCTGCACACCCTTCATGAAAGCATATTTCTTACTTTTGAAATAATAACATTTCCAAAGTTGGTCTTGTGCAGATTTAAATAACACTGTGCAAATATTGAAATAAATCTAAAGTCACAATTCTGCACATAAATGTATTATTTTGCACTTTATTGATCCTTAATCTTGCCATGTGTCACTCCATGATTGGTCCAGAATCTAACTAAGCACCATTGGAAATCTCATATAATCTTTCCTTTTTCTTTTCAGCCTATCATGTGTCGATCAAGGGTGATCCCATGATGGTATCCTCTGAGCACCTTTTTGGTCACGGGATCATTTTTGTCATTTGATCTTGCCTCGGGATTCGTCCACCATCACACAAGTTCCTTACCACATTTAGATCAGGCATAATTTTGTGATGGTATTGTTACCCAAAATTGTAGCATACGGAAGAATAAACACAAATAGGAAAAGATTACAGCTTTAGGGGTCGAAATAACACTATCTTTTAAGTATTGTTGATTAACATTTCACTATTGAATTCATTAATCAAATTTCATTATTGTACTCCAAGTATTGATCACATTTCAAAATTTAAAATTTATAACTGATCATTACATTGTACATTCAAATTGAATGTAGTATACAAGTGTCCTTGCATATTTCATATTTGATGACAATCAAAGAGTACATTTTCATAATAGAAAGAATAATAGAAGTATGGAGTATGGGTCCCATGAATTGCCTTATTTTTTGTTGTTGCCAACTGGTTGTCTGTCAGTTCTTAGGTCTCCAAGTTCAGGTCTTCATCTTCATTAAGTCTTTAGGGTCATTCACATGTATCATGAGAGAGAAAATGATGTTAGATCTAGCTGGATCTAATGAATGCATGAAACACAAACATCATACAACTACAATCAATTCTTCCAATGCTACATATCTGTCTGACAAATTCAATGTAACAAGAAAATGTCCATCTACACTAAATGAAAGATAGTATTAAAGGGACTTGTTTTTAAACATAAAACCTTTTACTATTAATGATTATTCTGATGTATGTTGTTCTTATTTTCAAAACCCAACATCTGAATGAAAGGGACTTAGTATTTCTATCTGAGAAAACTTTTTTAGAATAACATAAGCATGTTAGTTTAACAAACACAAACAAACCAACCAACATTCATGAATGAGTGTCATCTCATATGACACTCACACACAAACATTAATTGGCTCATTTTGTTTGTTGACCTAACAGGTTGATTGGTAATATGTGTACAATAGGTGAACAAGTAATTAAATGCAGATAACAAAAGAAATATAGTGAAAGTGATGATCCCATGCTTAACTTAACATAAGGCATTGCATGCAAGAAAGTTGTGTGCATCACAAGAGGTTATAGTTCATGCAGATACAAAAGAAGAAGATGCAATGCATAAAGGAAGATACAATGATGCTGCAGGAGACACATGGCCAATAAAGGGTCTTGAAAAGAGATATGCAGAAGTGGAGGAGAAATTGTTTACTATCATCATGAAAGATTAATTTGAAGTGATGTTGTTACAGTAAGTATGCAAATGCAGAAAAGACATATGAATTGGAGTCAATTGCATTCATATAGAAAAAACATACTTAAAATTCAATCATGTTATCTTCAGTCTTATATTATGAAGTGGTGTTGTTTATATTTACATAACAGTATGGTTTACAAAAGAGTGAAGATGCATCACATAATTGATAATTTGCATATGAGCTAAAAAAGAAAACATTGGAGTTAGGGTTTATGCATATGTTCATGTCAATGGACAAAAATAGGCTATATTCATGCTATGGCCTTGAATCAACTGAAGGGTCAATGATGTTGTGATATTTCTTTTTTTGTAGAAAAGAGGTCAAGTACATTATCCATATGCCTGATGTGAATATGAAGTGATGTTCTATGAAGGGTATTGAGAAAATAGTGCTATTCTGGTGTATTAAAATAATACTAACATATGAGGCCACTATCTAAAAACATGTTGTTATTTATATAGTGTGTATCCATCAACTAACATGCTTCTATTATTCCTGTTTGAATAAATTTTAAAATTTAGTGTATGCAAGGGATGGGTCGAGCAGATGCAGAGAAAGGGATATAAAGAATGACAAGACTAAAGCCCAAGTTCATCTTTCAACCTAGCAACATAATTAAAATCTTGCATAAGTTTTGGGTTTACATCAAGAATATGCAAGAATGGCCATGTGGGTATCTCAGTTTTGTCTACATTAAAGCAACAAAGAGTGACTCAAGGTGGATTTAGGGTTACATGTTACAAAAGGAAGCTACATGGTGGAGCTTCAACAAATAATAAACCAAGTTCAACATACAGAGAAGTAAAATGCCAGAGATGTAAATTCAAGAAGAACCTAGAAAATATGGAGTCATTTAAACCCGAGATCCTAAATAATATGCAAAAGATCGCAACTTCTGGACAACATGATATGTATTTATTCCAAGAAAAATGAAAGAGAATGAGTTAAAAGTAACTTTTCTTGCATTACACAAGCATGGTGGAGAAAAAATGGAGAAGAGTGCCATGTGTCGCAGGTGAAGGCCGGTTGAAAGAATGAAGGTCGAGTTCAACAGAGCTCGAAGTGAAGAAAAAAAAGTTCAACATGTATTGACATACGAAGCTCTTCAAGTTTCAACTATTTGAAATCCATAGTCAAGACTCCCACTTTTACAAGCTTGATTCATGGTACAATATAAGCTTGGGATGAGTGTGAAGCTATGGCTGAAATATGCCAAGTCTCAAGACTGAGTTCGAAGGATAACTCCACATCTTTCAACCATAGCTCAGAATTAGTCCAAGATTATAGTGGTTTAACTTGAGGATCATTAAACACTAGCCTGTGTTCAATAGTTACATCCAGTGCCATGTGTTATGGCATGCAAGAAAAACTACAGTGCAACACAAAGATCCTGAGCTCTCAGACCAAAGCCACACTCAAGTCCAAAGCCATGTGTTAAAAACCCCAAGAAGCTACAGAGAAGAATCCAAAAATATACACCATGTGTCCCAACATAGTGAGAGCCATGGGTGTTCAAATCATAGTCTATAGAGACTGAGCTCTATCATTCCAATTCAAGCAAACAAATCCAAATTTCTAGTGATCTTCAAAGGAAATTCACGGAGAAGGTGTCATATGTTATGGCATTCAGTGTTTTGACTTCTTCTTCTACAGAAAGCCCAAGTTCACTGCAAGAAGCCTAATATTCTTAGCATAAACAAAATGTAGATACAACACCATTGATCATGGCTTCAAACTCCAGATCCAACCAAGCATGGCGACGCGAAGGAAAACTGTACCAAAATTTCAAGTCCACTAACAAAGAAAGTTAATGCATTGTTAGTTTCATAGTGCCTTGATAGTTCCCAAGCATTGCCACGGTAGTACTTTGAGTGCGACAAAGATAATAGTATATCTCTCAGTGGGTATGGTCATGTCAACTATGAGCTGTGATCAAGTATGGAGTTGGCGTTAGCTTAGCTAGGCTATGGTGTCGGGTTGTGTTGGAGTTAGGGTTTTCTAAACTATGCTATCAGCTTAGTGGAGTTACAATTCTATGCCATGGTGTTGGGTTTTGTTATGAGTTAGGGTTTATGCATTTGGGGTTTATGCATTTTTGATGGGTTTTATATGTATTATTTAATAAAGTTGGTTAAATATGTAAAAAGGATGTAACTCTTTTATGCACAAACTTTATGGGCCATATTTAGGGATGGATTTAGGGCTTGATTTAGGGTACTAATTAAGCCTTGGGGATATTTACTTGCTACTTTGGAGGGTTTTTGGAGGGAGAATTAATTTTGAAATTGAGCTCTATGGGCTATATAGCTTAGCTTTTACTTCATGTTTAGGGGTTGCCATTTTTTGAGAGAAGGCTAAAAGTGAGCATATTGTTCCTTGATGGATTTGAGATCTTGTTTGCAACCTACTTGTCAGATTTTTTTGGAGGATAATAAATTAGATGATCTATTTTCCCTATATGCTTTTAAGCTTTGATTTCATATTTCTTCATAAGTGTTTATTCATTTCGGTATCTAGGAGAAGTGAATGTTTATAATTCCTCCTCTATGTGAACAAAATTCAGACCTCATGAAGAATACGTATGTTTGTTGACAGATTAAGATATTTTTGGTCTATACGCTAGTAGCCAAGTCTTTAACCTAAATGTTGATCAGCGATTCCAAGTATACAATTTTTGTATATGAGTTAGGATTTCTGCATTAGTTTCCAAACAAAGTATGATTTCATTTTGGTGTATCACCTCACTTTCACTTCCAGTTTCCAAAGTTTTCTTTTTCCTTTTCCCACTAAGTTCTCAATCAGGAGGTTATATTCCATATCAAATTGGAACCAGCCTAAAATTTGGAGACTCCTTCTTAAGCAGAGTCTACCCACAGTTTGAGAAGGTTTCCATTATTAGGATATAATACTCTTGAGCCCCAATGCCTAAGTTGGGGTGGTATTTCTAAACCTCAACAGTTTTTGGCACACCTGATGGGACTCCTTGTGATAGATGAACATAATCCAAAAAATGATTGCAATAGAATTTGAGTATTTGCAGTTATCACATACTAAAAGAGGAAGAACTTTCTAGAGATAACTAAGAGGTCCAAAAGAGCTCTCCTTTCAGCCTGTAGCAAGGGGTAGGAAGCCAGGAAGACCAAGGAAAAGAAGATTCAAGAGAAGTTCAGCTCCTCCCACTTACTACATGAATTTGCCTGATTCAGATTAAGAATCTTTAGAAAGTCCTCCAACACTTCAATTTCAGGTTGTTCTTGAACAGCTAGTATAAGAAGAACAACCGACATCTTCAAGTTCCACTGCAGCAACACCAAGAATGGCTAGAAGATTACCTTTGTGCCATTTGATCAAGGCAACCCTTTGAGGATTACAAATCAAAACCACATTCCATTGCCAACCTTGAAAGGATTTCCATCTTTCCCAGGAGAAGGACAAACAACACCCATTGAGCACATTAGAGATGTTGCTTCTCTTTGCAATGTGGATCATATCACGGAGGAGGATGTAGATTTGAGGCTATTACCTACATCATTTAAGGGAAAAGCATTGGAATGGTTCTGAACTCTCCAAGTTGGATCAATTGCTACATGGGATGCACTAGGTGAGGAATTGTCTAAATTTTTTGAAGATAAATATGACAATCTTTCTTAGGTGGAAGAACTAACTACTATTAAAAGGGCTCCACAAGAAGAGATGAGTGATTTCAATCTTTAATTTCAAAATAATTGGAATAGGATTCCTTCCACGGTAAGAGCCTCTTCTGAATATACATTTTTGTACTTCCTTAAAAATCTAAATAATGACATTTCAGTTATGATCCAATCTATGGGGGGAACTTCTTTACCTAAAGATTTTGAAAATGCAATTAGGGCATAAAATAGTCTTATTCAGGTAGGGAAGATAGCCCCTAGGCCACCTATGCCTTTCTTCCCTACCATCCAATGCAATATGCCATTGATTACCCCACATATGGCTCCATTACCTTCTTATAAAAAGTGAAGAGATAATGCCTACTGTCCTTTCCAATGAGTTGCAAAGCATAAAAGACAGCCAGCAAAAGATTGAGAGCTTATTACAAACCTTCGTAAATGAGTTGGTAAACATGAAAAGGCAGAAAGCTCAAGGAAATCCAATAGCCCATCCGTAGAACCAGTTTGCTAGTTCTTCATCCCAGCAACCTAACCGGCCCACTTACCAAGGTAACAAGCAACAATATCAAGGAAATAACAATGCTAATAGGAAAAATTGGAACCAAAGGCCTTATAGACCTTATAATCCCGCACCTCTTAATACTGTTAGGGATATTGTTCATAACCAAAATAACCTTGCTGCCGATTATGAAAAGGTGCTATCCTTGTGGTAAACCCTGCAATCAGTCTAAATGCACCAGTAGAGTGCTTAATCAATCCCTAATGGTTCAAAGTGTGATTGATTCACAAGATACTACATCTAGTGAAGAGACTCAACAAAAGCCGAATCTAACTGCTCCAGACCCTGCATTTCTAAATTGGCAAGAGGAAGAGTTCTGTGGTGTGAGTAATGATTCACCTGTATCAACAAACACAAGAGCCAAGAAGAGAGCTCTAGAGTCACAGCAGTCAGCTGCTAAGATTACTACCACAACTCAATCACCACTCATTCCTCCTATTTCTATTCTAAAGGATCACTCCACTCTTGCAAACAAAGAACCACTGCATCAGAGACAGGCAGATCAGACCATTGGTATATCACCTCAGAAGGTACAGTTTGTTGTTCCCTATAATTTTGTTGATAATATGAAGAAGATGAATGTTTTTATTTCTATGTGGGATTCATTAGCCATTCCAGGGCAAGCTGATTTATTGAAGGAAGAGATATCTAAAGGGACAAAAAGTTCACAGTAAACTTTTTAACAACCTCCTAGAGTAGTTATGGCTAGTTTAGAGCATCCTAAAGTTCAGGAGGCAACAACTAAAGAACAAAAGAAGCCAACTAAATTGTAGCAACCAGATGCACAAGCGAGTAAAAAGACTACAGATTTGCTGCAATCAGCAGTGACAGTTGATAAAAATCCAACAAATGTGCAAAAGACAAAAGAAAAGGAAGGTAAGAAGCCTACACATAATAAACCTCCTCCTTTATAGGTTTCTTTGATCATTGGAAACAAATTAGTGCATAATTGTATGGTAGACAGTGGTGCAACCAACACTGTCATGCCAAAGAAAATAGCTGACCTATTAGATTTAAAGTATGAACCTCTTGAGAAAGGAGTGGTCCAGCTTGATGGTACTTCAGTCAAGACCTTAGGGGTTTTTAAAAATGCATGCTTTACCTTACACTAATTTCCAAATTTTTCAATTTCTCAAGATATTTTCTCATAGATCTGCCACCCTATTTTTCCCTATGTTTGTCAAGGGACTTTATAGCTAAAATAGATGGGTATTTCTCATCAGATTAGTCCCACATATATTTGAGAACTAGATATGGTACTAAGATAACCATAAAATTAGAGTTATGGGCCAAGGATCACATAGAAACTTATAATCCCCACCCTATTAATGCAAGTTGTGTGATTATGGATTCAGATTAGATTAATGATAATTCAGCTTATAACACACAAATTGAAGAGTATTCTAATATTGTTTTGGATGAATGGGAAAATAGAAATGATCAAGATCATGATGTGATTGATGCTTGTTTTGGTAACTATGTGATGTTGGAATCTGATGCAGTTTTGCCTAACCTAATAAAAGATCAAGGTTCTGAATCTGAATTATCTAACTAGCTATGGGACTTTTATTTTGATGGATCTAGGAACAAAGATGGTGTTGGTGTAGGGGTTATGTTAGTTTCTTCTAATGGTGATAAATTTTATGCTGCATACAAATTATCCTTTCCATGTTCTAATAATGTGTTGAATATGAAAGTCTTATCCAAGGTTTAGAATGGGCAAGGAAAAGAAGAATCAAATGCCTGAGGGAATTTGGGGATAGTGAGTTAATAGTAAAATAGGTCAGAGGTATCAATGTTGTTAGAAATAATCTTTTGAAGTTGTAGAAGTCCAGAGTATCTGAGATTCTAGATAATTTTGATGCATTTAAACTCATTTTTATACCTAGGAGGAAAAATCAGCATGTTGATAGATTGGCTAGTATTGATGCACATGTTTCAATTACTAAAAATAAGGACAGATCTCAGATCAGTCACATGTAAAAATTGTTGTGAGGCCTTCTATCCCAAATAATGATATCAATTGGCAGATTTTTAACACTGATGAACATATTTTAATTTTTATGACTTAAACACAATATTTCTCAGCTTCTAAGATTGACAAACTTAGTCAGAAAATGGAAGATCAAATCATTTAGCTGAAGACTAATAAGCTTCCAAAGGGATTGGTTAGCCTAGAGTCAAATTTTAACACTGATGATAAATTTAGAAAGAATAAAATGATCTTGCTGATCAAGGAAGATCACTATGAAGAGGTGGAGATAATTAGAGACAAGGATTTTAACATTAATTCTCTTGAAGAAAAAGAGTTTCTTGTTAATTTGTTTAGAGAATATAATGATGTTTTTGCATGGGATTATGTTGACTTGAATGGATTTGATCCTCAATTAACACAACATACCATAGAGATAGAGCCAAATGTTAGGCCAATCAGACAGAGGCAAAGACCTATCAACCCCCAGTTAGATCCCTTAATGTTGAAAGAGCTGAATAAACTCTTGGATGGTGGTATCATATTTCCTATCAAACACACATCCTGTGTTTCCAATTTAGTGCTAGTAAGAAAAAATAATGGAGAGATAGGACTTTGTGTAGACTTTAGAGACCTTAATAGGGAATCTCTAAAAGATATGCACCCTCTTCCTTCTATGGAATAGATCCTATAATATGTCTTTAGTTCCAAAATATTCTCCCTTCTTGATGGTTATTCTGGCTATAACCAAGTACTAGTAAGACATGAAGATCAATTTAAAACTGATTTTAAAACTAAATGGGGAAAAATGGCATATAGGAGAATGCCATTTGGTTTATCAAACATAGGAGCCACATTCCAAAAGGCTATAGACATGGATTTTAAAAATCTCATGTATAAGTTTGTTCTAGTATACCTAGATGATGTCACAATTTACAACAAGGTTGCAAACCAGCGCATAGATCATCTCAGACAAGTGTTACAAAGATGCAGAGAGTTTGGAATCTCTCTTAACCCAAAAATTCTATTTTTATTGTACATGAAGGTAAAATTTTATGATACCAAGTGTCTAAAGAAGGTAAAACTATTGATGCTAAAAGGATTCATGCAATTCTAGAACTGTCATTACCAAAACATAAGAAAGGATTGCAGAGTTTTATTGGGAGGATAAATTTTGCTAGATGCTTTATCCCTAATATTTCAAACTTGTTAAAACATTTGACTTCTATGCTAAAGAAATATGTACCTTTCAGCTGGACTGATGAGGGAAAGAGGAGTTTTGAACAGATTAAGTAGGCTTTGTCTTCAGCCCCTACTTTAACTAATCCTAATTTCTCTAAGGATTTTATTTTATATACTTATGGTAGTTTTGACACTATTTTAGAAATGGTGGTGCAAAAGAATGAGGATAAACATGAGTAGCCAATTGATTTTTTCAGAAAAGGTATGGATGATTATGAGAAAAGTTATAGTTTTGTGGAGAAACACATGCTAGTTGTTATTAAATCCTTAAAAAAGTTCAAGCATTTAGTTGCTAGGAATAAAATACATCTGATGGTTGCACATCCTAGCATTAAAGAGTTCTTATTGAACAAAGATTTCAATGAAAAGAGAGTAGGATGGATAACAAGGGTTATGGAATATGATGTGCAAATTCATGTAACCAAGATTGTTAGAGGCAAAGGTTTGTGTGCTTAGATAGAAAAAGAAGAAGATAAGGTTGAAGCCAATGAAGAGGCCGCCTTACTCCAAGGTAGTGTTGTGTTAATCAATGATTCAACATCCTGGCTATCAGATATGATCATATTTCTACAAACTGGTCAATGTCCAATAAGCCTTGATAAATCCAAACGAAGGTAATTCAGGTTATAATCTATTCCTTATGTTATAATTGATGAAATTCTTTATAGGAAACATTTTTCTGGTATGTTTCTCAAGTGCATAGACTATGTTGATCAAAACAAGATTTTATCTGAGTTCCATGATGGATCTTGTGGAGGGCACTTCAGTCCTAAAACTACAGCCTAGAAAATTCTAAGAGTTGGCTATTACTGGCCATATTTATTTAAAGATGCTCATTTTTAGGAAAGGAAATGTCAAAAGTGTACTCTATTTGAAGGAAAGAAAAAGTTGGCAGCATTACCTTTAAATCCAATCATTGTGGATGAGACATTTAATAAATGGGGAGTGGACTTTATAGGTCCGATAAATCCTAATTCTAGTGTAGGTCATAAGTGGATTTTGACTGCTACAAACTATTTCACCAGATGAAATGAGGCCATCGCATTGAAGGATTCTACTGGATCAGTTGTGTTAAAGTTCTATGATGATATTGTAACCAGGTTTGGTGTCCCTCAGTCAATAGTGTCAGATAATGCTTTAGCTTTTGTTGGTTCAGCTATAATAGAGTGGGCTGTAAAAAATGACATTTATCTAAATACTTCTTCTAACTATTATCCCCAGGGTAATGGTCTTGCAAAATCTACCAATAAAAACCTAATCAGGATCATCAAAAAGACTTTGCAGAAATATAAGAGAGATTGGCACTCTAAATAGAAGGTAGCCTTATGGCTGGATAGAATCACACCAAAATAGAATATTGGAAATTCACCCTATGTCCCTACTTATGGTAAGGAGGGAAGATTGTCAATTTCTACTGAGTTCCTCACTTTACATTTAGCTGAACAGATGATGTTGTTTGAAGAGGAAGATCCTCTTAAGCTAAGATATGCTGAATTGCTACAGCTTGACGAAGAAAGGAGGAAGGCATTGAAAAGTTGGAGTTAAGACAAGAGCAAACTAAAAGGTCATCTGATAGAAGGGCTACACCCAAAGCCTTCAAGAAAGGGGATTTAGTACTCAAGTGGGATGTGTTGAAGAACAGATCAGGTCAGCATGATAAATTTGACAATTTTTGGTCAGGCCCTTTTGTTATTACAACTTACAAAGAGAATAATGTTTTCTAGTTGTCTACGGCTGATGGAAAAGTTCTACAGATTCTAGTTAATGGGATACACCTCAAGCTTTGCTTTGAGGGTTAGGTTTAGTCTAGTTTCCTTTTCAATAAGTGTTTTCCAAGCACTAGGTCTATAGGTTGCATGAGTTTAGATTAGATGCATTTTCATTTTAGTAATGGTTGCATTCATGGTTTCTAGTTTTCTAACTCTGTTTCCCAAGGATAAGGTCTATAGGTCATGTCCAGCAGGAATACATCCAACAGAAGTTGCCAAAAGTGTTATTCAAAATTGTAGCATACAGAAGAATAAACACAAATAGGAGAATATTGCATTTTAGGGGTCCAATTAACGCTATCTTTTAGGTATTTTTGATTAACATTTCATTATTGCGTTCATTAATCAGATTTCATTATTGTACTCTAAGTATTGATCACATTTCAAAATTTTAAATTTATAACTGATCATTACATTGTGCATTCAAACTGAATGTAGTATACAAGTGTCCTTTCATATTTCAAATTTCATGACAATCAAAGAGTACATTTGTAGAATAGAAATCATGATAGAAGTATGGAGTAGCGGTCCCATGCATTGCCTTATTTTATGTTGTTGTCAGCTGATTGTCTGTCAGCTCTTAGGTCTCCAAGTTTAGGTCTTCATCTTCATTAAGTCTTTAGGGTTATTAACCTACATGATGAGAGAGAAATGGTATTAGATCTAGCTAGATCTAAGAAATGCATGAAACACAAACATCATACAACTACAATCAATTCTTCCAATGCTGCATATTTGTCTGACAAATTCAATGTAACAAGAAAATGTGCATCCACACTAAATGAAAGATAGTATTAAAGGGACTTGTTTTTAAACATGAAACCTTTTACTACTAATTATTATTCCGATTTATGTTGTTCTTATTTTCAAAACCAAACATTTGAATGAAAGGGACTTAGTATTTCTATCTGAGAAACCTTTTTCAGAATAATATTAGCATGTTAGTTTAACAAACACAAACAAACCCACCAACATTCATGAATGAGTGTCATCTCATATGACACTCACACACAAACATTAATTGGATCATTTTGTTTGCTGACCTAACAGGTTGATTGGTGATATGTTTGCAATAGGTGAACAAGTAACTAAATGTAGATAACAAAATAAATGCAGTGAAAGTCACGAGCCCATGCTTAACTTCACATAAGGCATTACATGCAAGAAAGTTGTGTGCATCACAAAAGGTTACAGTTCATGCAGTTACAAAAGAAGAAGATGTAATACATAAAGGAAGATACAATGATGTTGCAGGAGACACATGGCCAATCAAGGGTCTTAAAAATACATATGCAAAAGTGGAGGAGAAATTGTTTACTATCATCATGCAGGATGAATTTGAAGTGATGTTGTTATAGTAAGTATGCAAATACATAAAAGAGATATGAATTGGAGTCAACTAGAGTCATGTGGAAAAAGAATTCTTAACAATAAATCATGTTATCTTCAATCTCATATTATGAAGTGTTGTTGTTTAAATATTTACGTAATAGTATGGTTTGGAAAAGAATGAAGATGGATAAAAGAATTGATAATTTGCATATGAGCTACAAATGAAAACATTGGAGTTAGGGTTTATGCACATGTTCATGTGAATGGAGAAAAACATGGTATATACATGTTGTGGCCTTGAATCAACTGAAGGGTCAATGATGTTGTGATATTTCATTTTTTTTAAAAAAAGAGGTCAACCTCAGTATCCATATGCCTGATGTGAATATGAAGTGATGTTCTATGTTGGGTATTGAGAAAATAGTGATATTCTAGTGTATTAAAATAATAGTAACATATGAGGCCACTAT
This sequence comes from Thuja plicata, assembly GCA_018584345.1. Lineage (NCBI taxonomy): Eukaryota > Viridiplantae > Streptophyta > Pinopsida > Cupressales > Cupressaceae > Thuja > Thuja plicata. The sequence continues at coordinate 650,586 of MU223910.1, read as the reverse complement.
CTAAAAATATGTTGTGATTTATACAGTGTGTATCCATCAACTAACATGGTGCTATTATTCATGTTTGAATAAATTTGAAAATTTAGTGTATACAGGGAATGGGTCGAGCAGATACAGAGCAAGGGATATGCATGTTTGAATGAGGTTTCTATTGTGAATATTTTCCATGGGAGTCATGAGCCCAAGCTCGAACCCCATGAGTGGTATTTTGAATAAAATTGAATAACAGTGTATTTTTACACTAAGAAAAACTACATTCTCAAAATATTTAAACATGTAATATCTTCAGTTTAACAGAGATGTCTATGGCTTCACTAGTGGTAAAGAGTTTTTTTTTAAACATTATGATCATGTTGGAAATCAAACATATATGTTTCTCAAACAATAGAGATGGAGTTCATCCTCGACAGAAAGAAACATATTTTTTATGACATTAATGTCATCCCTTTAAAAGAGAAACATTAAATGGAGCTCAATTATGTACAACAGAATGACAAGACTAAAGCCCAAGTTCATCTTTCAACCAAAAAAGAAAATGACAAGCTTGCATAACTTTCAGGTTTACATCAAGAATATGCAAGAATGGCCATGTGGGTGTCTCAGTTTTGTCTACATTAAAGCAACAAAGAGTGACTCGAGGTGGATTTAGGGTTACATGTTACAAAAGGAGGCTACATAGTGGAGCTTCAATAGAGAATGACCCAAGTTCAACATGCAAAGAAGTAAAATGCCAGAGATGTAAATCCAATAAGAACTCATAAAATATGGAGTCATTTAAACCCGAGATCCTAAATAATATGCAAAATATCACAGCTTCTCGACAACATGATATGCATTTATTCCAAGTAAAATGACAGAGAATGAGTTAAAAGTAACTTATCTGGTATTACACAAGCATGGAGGAGAAAAAATGTAGAAGAGTGCAATGTGTCATGGGTGAAGACCAGTCGAAAGAATGAAGGTCGAGTTCAACAAAGCTCAAAGTGAAGCAAAACAAGTTCAACATGTATTGACAACTGAAGCTCTTCAAGTTTCAACTGTTTGAAAATTGTAGTCAAGACTCCCACTTTTCTAAGCTTCATTCATGGTACGATATAAGCTTGGGATGAGTCTGTAGCTATGGATAAAATATGCCAAGTTTCAATACCGAGTTTGAAGGATAAATCCACATCTTTCAACCATAGCTCAGACTTAGTCCAAGTTTACAGTGATTTAACTCGAGGATCATTAAACACTAGCCCAAGTTCAATATTTATGTCTAGCGCCATGTGTTATGGCATGCAAGTAAAACTATAATACAACACAAACAGCCCAAGCTCTCTGACCAAAGCCACACTCAATTCCAAAGCCATGTGTTGAAAACCCCAACAAGCTAGAGAGAGAATCCACAAATATACACCCTGTGTCACCACACAGTGAGAGCCACAGGTGTTCAACTGACAGTATACAGAGCCTAAGCTCTATCATTCTAGTTCGAGAAAACAAACCAAAAACTCCAGTGATCTTCAAAGGAAATTCACAGAGAAGGCACCATATGTTATGGCATTCAGTGTTTTGACTTCTTCTTCTACACAAAGCCCAAGTTCACTACAAGAAGCCTGAGCTTCTTAGCACAAACAAAATACAGATACAATGCCATTTATGATGGCTTCAAACTCCAGATCCAACCAAGCATGGGAGTACGAAGGAAAACCCTGAACGTTATGCAAATGAGATGTAAAACATTATGCAATGTGTTTTACCAAAATTTCAAGTCCACTAACAAACAAATTTAATGCCTTGTTAGTTTCACAAGGCATCTATGGATATAAAGAGATGAAACAGAGTAGCCTCACCTTATCACCAGGTGGTGAGGTTTATTGGTGAACAAGCTAGGGTTCAATGGAAATGGACAAGAGTAGAGCTAAGGTGGCTTGAGGATGTGTGCGCGGTGCATACAAATGGATAGAGCCAAGGAGGTTCGGCATGCACTACCATTTCGCAGGGTGTATGTTAAGGTAGTTAGGTTTGGTACTTGACGAGTAAGGGGTAAGGCATACTCTGACAGCAAGAAAGGGAGTTGACCGCAATGGGAGTCATGAATAAGGCTAGTCAGTGTCACATGGGGTTGAAATTCCTAGGGGTGGCTCCATGTGCAGTCTAGCCTTGTGACAGTTGGCATCAGATCTGGCATTGTTGAAGGGACATGTAAGACTATTAAAATAAGGGAAAGTCCAGAAAGTCAGGCACTATGTGGGCTGCATAGAGTAAAGTAGTGAGGCATAGGAGTGGTATGGTGCCATTCTGAGGTGCAATGGTAGAGAGCTGTTTGGTATAGTTTGGTGTAGGATTGTGTGCGGCACATGATCTGAGGAAGGTTGGCGTAATTACTAAGGATGGTGCAAGGTTCTACAAACATGGTCTTGGATGGATGTTGGTGTGCATTCTGGGTTGGGTTGTTTGATTTGGGAGTATGGGTGTAAGGCATGCCATGAGGGCCAATTGACAGGCAAGCAGAGTGACATGACAGAAGTTGAGGAAGCCAGGAGTAGAATACGTGTAACTTTGGGAAAACAAAAAGGGGTGCCACAAGTAGATTATGGAATTGTTTCTTTCAGTGGATGTCCAGAATGGTTCTGGGATAGTGGAAGGTGGAAGACATAATTGGGGTGTGGTAGTAGGCTGAGTGGGAGACATAAGTATTCATTATATAGTTCTCAGAGTTCAATTCATTTGGACAGCTCAGTTGAAGTTAGTCATGGAGTGGATTCATGCCGGGGTTAGCATTCGGTATGTTGACAGCATCAAGTATGTTACGATGAAAGAAATGGTGCAAGGGTGTGGAAGCATTCCAATGTTGTGCAATATCATCCAAGGTGTGGAGAGAAGTCAAAGAGGCATATGTAGATCTTGCTGACATGTGATAAGGTAGCAAAGTGTGGGCCTTGCATTGGTGTTCTGGCGTCGAGGATGTCACCTATTTTAAAGTCGGGGAGTATGCAAGGGGCTGGCGATTCACCAAATGGATGGGGCCATGTGGAGTGCAAGGCATGCATGGTCGCAGTGTTGGAACCTGTCAAGGATAGATTTGGTGTGCAATCTTGGGGCTGTGTCACTTAGAAGTTAGGCACGCAGTTGTGCCATAGGATTTCATATGGCGCAGATCCGAGGAGTAATAGTGGAGGGTAAGTGGCTAGGTGTACAAGGAAGGCTGGAGTGGCTGACCCCCTAAAGAGGGGAAAAGCAGAGTAGTCCCTCCCACATGCCTTTTGATAAGAATGAGGTATCTATGGATATAAAGAGGTGAAACAGAGTAGTCTCGCCTTATCACCAGGTGGTGAGGTTTATTGGTGAACAAGCTGGGGTTCAACGAAGTTGGACAAGAGCAGAGCTAAGGTGGCTTGAGGATGTGTGCACGACACATACAAACGGATAGAGCCAAGGAGGTTCAGCATGCACTACCATTCCGTGGGGTGTATGTTAAGGTAGTCAGGTTCAGTACTTGACGAGTAAGGGGTAAGGCATAGTTTGATGGAAAGAAAGGGACTTGACCATAATGGGAGTCATGAATAAGGCTTGTCAATGTCGCGTGGGGTTGGAATTCCTAGGGGTGGCTCCATGTGAACTCTAGCCCCCGACAATTCCCAAGCAGTGCCACAATAGTACTTTGAGTGCCACGAAGATAGTAGTATATCTCTTAGTGGGTATGGTAATGTCAACTATGAGCTATGATCGAGTATGGAGCCAGAGTTAGCTTAGCTAGGCTATGGTGTTGGGTTGTGTCAGGTTGTGTTGGAGTTAGGGTTTTCCAAACTATGCTATCATCTTAGTGGCGTTAGGGTTCTATGCAATGGTGTCAGGTTTTGTTATGAGTTAGGGTTTATACATTTGGGGTTTATGCATTTTTGATGGTTTTGTATGTATTATGTAATAAAGTTGGTAAAATATGTAAAAAGGATGTAACTCTTTTATGCACCAACTTTCGGTGCAATATTTAGGGCTATATTTAGGGCTTGATTTAGGGCACTAATTAAGCCTTGGGGATATTGACTTCCTTCTTTGGAGGGTTTTTGGAGGGAGAAGTAATTTTGAAATTGACCTCTATGGGATATATAGCTAGGATTTTACTTCATGTCTAGGGTTGCAAATTTTTGAGAGAAGGCTATAAGAGAACGTATTGTTCCTTGATGCCTTGGAGATCTTGTTTGTAACCTACTTGTTAGATTTTTTTTGGAGGATAATAAAGCAGATGATCTATTTTCCCTATATGCTTTTGATTTTTGATTTCAAAACCCATTTTCATCTTTCTTCATAAGTGTTTATTTATTTTGGTAGCTAGGAGAAGTGAAAGTTTATTATTCCTCCTCTATGTGAAAAAAATTTAGACCTCATGAAGAATATGTATGTTTGTTGAAAAATTAAGCTATTTGTGGTCTATACCCTAGTAGCCAATTCTTTAACCTATATGTTGATCAAAGATTCAAAGTATCAAGCATTTTGTCATATGAGTTAGGATTTCTGCATTAGTTTCCAAACAAATTGTGCTTTCATTTTGGTGTATCACCTCACTTTCACTTCCAGTTTTCAAAGTTTTCTTTTTCCCTTTTCCCACTAAGTTTCAAATCTGGAGGTGATATTCCATATCAAATAGGAACTAGCCTAGAATCCAGAGACTCCTTCTTAATCAGAGTCCACCCACAACTCAAGAAGGTTTCCATTGTTAGGATATAATACTGTTGAGCCCCAATGCCTAAGTTGGGGTGTTATTTCTAAACTCCAACAGGTATCCTCCAAGAACCTTTTCGATTGCAGGATCATGCCCGTTGTTCGATCTTGCCTTGTAATTTGTCTACCATCACACAAGTTCCTTGCCACAAGTCTTTATCATCACCCTCTACCTGGATGTGGGCCCATTAAATTACATTATTCAATCGAAGGCCCACCAACATCGTCCAATGAGCATAGTAGCTTAAGGCCCTTTACTCTTTATTTATATTAGCTATGGATTTTTTTATATAGAAACACTTTTCAAGTTACTCCCACCATAAACGTGGGATATATGGTCTCTGGGTCCTTTTAGAAAAAATATCCTCTACACATCGACTATATTTGCTAATACCTTGAGGGATGTCCATACTCTATTTTTAAAAGTTCCATGTTTCACATGGGCAAGGAGGCGAATGGTGAAGATCATGGATAATGGATTTTCACCAGCCAATTTGCATTTTCTCAACTGTTTCCAAACATTTTTCTTCAGCAAAAACACGTCATTGAAAACCACCATGAGACAAAACTTATTTGAATAATTCTACTCAAAACAATTCACATTCCTTGTTTATGCTTCTCTACTTTAAAATAGTCCACATTCTGTTCAAAAATTTCTATGTATTGGTATAAACAACTCAATATAAGAAAGGCACAAGATGTAGGTCATACTTAACAATGCTCGGGTCTTCCTTCAAGAAACATAACTTTGTGTATGGACCCATCACATCCACTAATAAAGAAATGGTGATAATTAAGAAGATGAAACGATGCACACCCATTTTGGCTTCATTGGTGATCGCTTGTTTAACCGTTGCCTTCACAAGCGACACCACATTCAGACATGTACTATCATAGAACGTAGAAATGAGTTGCCCTTTCCCTTAGCACAAACCCTACAAAATACATGCAATACATGCAATGGGACTAAATACCCTCATCATTACTTCCTCTAGAATTATATTTCTAGGTGGCACCGTTAATTATTCGCATATTGTGACTTTGAACAAGATGGGAGAATTTTCAATAATAGCGATGCTATTATAGTAAAGAAAAAAAAATGTTGAAAAAATCTTGTGCCTCCCTCTTTGGTGGGGAATAGTGGAATTTTCTTCAAAGTTTCTAAAATATTTTTAACAAACCATTTGTGCATACTTCAAAAATTTTGCTTCATCATTAACCAAGTCAAAATTCATTCCTTCCAACATGGCAATCCATCAGATGACATTTATTTGGGCATTTGATGAGATAACTATGGGATCCTCTAGTTCTAAATTCAATTGAAAATTCTACCTCCATCTAACCTTATGTTAACTATGGAAATACTTAAGATGAAAATAATTAAGTGAACAATCACCTAATATCAATTTCAACATCTCTGTATTTTGTCCCAAAAGATGAAAATTGGCCTCTGAAATAGGCTTTAAAACTCATCGAAAGATCACCTCTAGACTTGAAACCTGAAAGATAAACTCATTCCAAATATGTAATCACAAATGCCAAGAACATTTTCATCTCATCCTAAAAATGTGAGATGCTCATGTTCAAAGCTGGCTACTTCATTATTTCTACCAATGAAGATATTTAAACCTTTTAGAAATCCACTATGAATCCAGTTTTGAAAGATTCTCTCACCAAATCTTAGAAATCAATGAACAAGTTCATTTATATAATGGGAGTACAAACCAAAAAAAAAATCTCATAACAACTATTTGATATGAACTTACAATCCTCTGAAAGTTACTGTTCTACAAATTCAATTTTTTTCCCAACATGAAACCTGAATAAAAACCTTTTAGATTTGACTTCACAAACCTATGAAATGAAACCCTTATGATCTGAAACCCTGGCCATAGATTCACTCACACATAGAGAGAATGAGGTTTCAACTATATTTTTCCAATGGTAAACTGGTCGACCAACAATACCCTTCAAAGTTAGCCTTTTAACAACTTTATGGTTTCAAAATTGGTGAAACTACACAAATTTGATTTGGAATTGGCTGAGCAAAATGACCAGACAGATTGACCATGGTCTACATATCATCATGACAGAACATTTTCATGATGATAATATAGGGAAAAATTCAACTCCTTGTGTCCTTCAACTGGGTGCAACTTGTAGGACCCCAAAGTAGGGTATTGTGTACTTTTGCAATGTACACTCAAAAAATCAAAATAAATTGCAAATAGAAAGGCCTTAGAAAAGTCATCAAATGAAACCACAAGGATCTGAAAATGGATATGAAGTCACACTTTCATGTCTAAAATATCTCGGAACAATTTTTATGCCATATGATTCAACTAGGCCTAAGATACGAACCTCCAAAGTGGGTCACTTAGTAAAAATGAAACTATGCAAAGTGCAGATTTGGGTTAACACCTCTAAACAACTATTTGAAAAACATATCAAATATGACTTCTGAAAGATTGAAACCAATAAAATTTCTCCATGATAGGTAATTAACATGTTCCCTAAGTGATTTCTTGATACGGGCTCTCAAAGTAGGCCTCCAAAAATAGTTGATAAGGGTGCACTTTTTGGCCTTAAACCAAATTTTAACATCGTACTATCAAAACTTTTGATAATAACAACAGTGGCTCTTTCTAGAGACACATACCCCTTATGGGCATGGTGACATTTTAGTTCTCTAGAAGAGTAGAGAAACATGCCTATCGAATTACTTCTCTTCACTTCAAAACTGGGTTCCCTATTTCAAATCAGACACCAAACACTGCTGAAAACAAAGGAACTGTACAAATATACAAATTATTTACAAATGGCCCCAAGACACAAAACTGAAATCAACACTTACCTCTATCAAATATCTGATTATCATCTCCATGTACCCAAGGTAAACTTAAATCACTACTTTCATCTACCTGACTAAAAACACTACCATATGTTTTCAGCATACCATATAAAATAAAATCAACATACTCACAACCATTTGACAACATAAAATCAACAAATTTTCTGATAATGTTGATCATTGTGGGATACAAATTTGTCACACCCTTAACTACCACCAACATGCTGAAAAGAGAAAAAATCCAACCCCTTTGCATGACTGGAAACATCGGATGCATTCTACATACTAGTTTGCACCAAAGAGTAAATCTCATTTGTAATAGAAAATCACAAACTAGAATGAAACACATCTAAATAAAAATTTGACTGCATAAAATTGGAGACAACTTGCTAATCACAACTTCTATCAGCATATTCTAAACACGAGAATGTATTGTCAAACAATGGCTCACTTATCATTTGCAAATATGGGAACACAGATTCAAATTTTTCACTTTCTTCAGCATGAAGATCTATATAAGAACTCTTCACCCAAAGCTCATCAAAATCTAAATCCATACCAGTGTATGAATTATCATATTCATCATATTTGACATTATCAAATTCCTCATAATCATATGCATTTTTACCTTGCACATTATTTAACTCAATGATAGGAAAAGAAAAATCAACATATGTATCATACTTTACACCCATCAACATGTCATCTCTATCAAAACATATATCAACTGGGTACTGCAAAGTATAGTGCACTCCAGGTGCATACCTCTGAAAATCAGAAACTAAGAGCTCAAAAATATGTTCACTGCTTAATGAACATTCATTAGTACTTTCATTTTTTTCACCCTCTTGACTAAAAGTATTTTGTGGAATAATTTTTTTAGCACTGTTACTCTTATCTTTCAAAGCTGAAAACTCAAAAGATTCACTATTATGGACATTAGAACAAGAGCTCATATCATTATTATCATCTTCTTGCTGGGAACAAACATCAATTGTATCATGCTAAGAATACAAAATATTTTCAACATCACAAGAGACATCATCACTCCCAGATTCATCCTTGTCACTTTCATATCCACCATTTTCATTATCAATATTATTAAACTCATCATTATTTGCATTTTTAGATTCATATTTCTCAATCTAATCCATCTATTTTATAACACATTCAATACCTTCTTCTATAAGGGATGCAGGCCAATTGTCTGATTTAGGTACACAAAGCTCTAGAAACAAATCAACACATGTGGACTCTTCAATTCTGACATACACTGGAAGTTCATCAAGTGCATTAAGAAAAATTTCATAAAACAAATATATTGACTCTTTCTTCCTCTCTCCTACCCTTTTCCTTAAAAAACAATATGGATTTCTCATGGAGGCTTTGATTAATCAATGCAATATTCTTATAAATTTCTACAAGATGTGCCATATAATTTATAGATCTAGGAAACACATCTAAATCCACTAAACTCAGAATCTCCATTCAACCATTAATATAAAAATACATCTTACCCTTTCACAAATTCTTCTATCTAACTATGCAATCATTGTCGTCAAAATAATAACATACTTCTCATGTTTTGATGACTGAAATTTAAACTAGGAAGAATGATGAACTTCATATCTACTTTCCTTTTCTTTAGTGACTTCTTCACCTTATAAGGACATTTTCTTTCTCATAGAAATATGAGGTTTACGTGGAAACAAATTTGCAATTGCTTCTCTCATCTCTCTTTGATTTGAGACATGGTAGATTTAGAGTTTTCTTGACAGCTCCATCAGGTTATTTTCACTTAGAGTCACCCTTCTCCTTGCAGAGGAAAAAAATTAAAACAAAAAATCCATTTGCAACACTTATTCGTTTATGGGGTTTCTCCAACCAGAAAAGCCATACAATATTCTTTACACTTGCTGCAATAAAATCACATATAGGCTGACATTACACAAATCTGAAATAAATTTTAGATTCTAGACACCTTGACTCTTTCTCACAATAAATTTAACATTATTCCCCAGTAGAGTCACAATTTATGTTGCTGACATGGATGGGTTAACTTGAAACTGGGTTAAATGTTATAAATATTAGAATACTAGATATTCTAGAAAAAGTCCAACATGACTATTGCATCTCTTATCCCCAGTAGAGTCGCCATTTATGTCGGTTATTTTTCTTGAAACCCTCAATCCTCAAACAGAAAATGGGAACTAGACCTAGGGATCTTCATCTAAATCACAAAATCTGCACCATAAACAAAATGAGGATAGGAAAAGCCAACATTGACAAGGCGTACAAGCCTTCTTCACTTTGAGTTCCACACACTCAAGAGCGTTTTCTTAATAACATAGCTGCATATATAATAAACCTTTTGCTAAACAACACTATGCAGACATGGAACTCTAGATAATTCTCAAACTTGTAGGTAATTGACATTTAAAACATTACCAATCTTATGCAAGCTCCCACCTACATTAAGTGTGTTGAGAACTAGATAAATTAAATTTCACATAAATAAACATGAATTTAAAGGGATTTGTAATGATTTGAAATGATTTTTGAAAATGTGAAAAACTATGCGAGCCGGTGTCTAATCCTGGCCATAGATTCATGTACGTGACTTTAGAGAAACTCTAGATGCATACCCATTCCTATCTATAGATATTTGCATATTAATGCCTTACATTAATAATCTATTTAGCACAATCACAAAGCTCTTCTTTTAAAAATCCACATCATCCATTTAATGTTACTAACACCTGTTCAAAGTTATTTAACTTCTTCCTTGAAGAAGACTAAAAAATAAGTATTACACACTCAATAATATCAAGCGAACAGGCTCATAAATCCTTGATATATTACACTTGTATAATAATGAACACACAAAGGGAGACATCTTCATGAGAGAATCAATAATGCCTTGCATCATTGTTGCCTATATACATTTGAAAATATATTGTTTGCATACCTAACCAAAAACACAGAAAAACACAGCATTATTCACAAGCTTGTCAAACAAATTTTTAGAACTCTCAAACCTAAAATTGGAAACCAATTGGAACCCCTCGAACCACAAAAAATTGGAACCCTTACAAAATGAAGAAGAAATAATGATATAGAAGGGGAAAATACCTTAAACTCATTCTCAGACTGACATCTTTCTCCTCCCGAAAACATCTCATTTTGCAAAATATCTTCTCCTATTTCAAAAGACTAAAATATGATTTAATTTTCATTCATCCCCTTAAAACACTTAATTCATTTGCTACATTTCTGCACTTTGAAAATCTTGAACAATCCTCCCATACACCCTTCCTAAAAACATAGTTCTTACTTTTGAAATAATAGCATTTCCAAAGTTGGTCCTATGTAGATTTAAATAACACTGTGCAAATATTGAAACAAATCTAAAGTCACAATTCTACACATAAATGTATTATTTTGCACTTTATTGATCCTTAATCCTACCATGTTAAGCCTTAACATCTCATTTTGCAAAATATCTTCTCCTATTTCAAAAGACTAAAATATGATTTGATTTTCATTCATCCTCTTAAAACACTTAATTCATTTGCTACCTTATTCTACACTTTGAAAATCTGGAACAATCCTCCCATACACCCTTCGTGAAAACATAGTTCTTACTTTTAAAATAATAACATTTCCAAAGTTGGTCCTGTGCAGATATTGAAATAAATCTAAAGTCACAATTCTACACATAAATATATTGTTTTGCACTTTATTGATCCTTAATCCTACCATGTGTCACTCCCTGATTGATGCAGAATCCATATGAGCTCCACTGGGCATCTCATCTAATCCTACCTCCATCTTGTCATCCTACCACGTGTCGATCAGACATGATCCCACGATGGTATCGTCTGAGCACCTTTTGGATAGTGGGATCACACCCATGGTTTGATCTTTGCCTTGGCATCCGCACACCATAGCACAAGGTCCTTTCCATGTGTCGATCAGGCATGATTCCACGATGGTATCTCCCAAGCACCTTTTGGATTGTGGGATCACGCCCGCCATTCGATCTTGCCTCAAGATTCACACACCATCACACAAGTTCTTTGCCACGAGTCTGCCACATCACCCTTCACCCAGGCACTTGAATTCCTTCACCTAGGCACTACTTAATTCAAGTGAAGGCCCACCATCATCCTCCAAAGAGCACAAGTTTCCAATGGCCCTTTTCCCTTTATTGATATTACATATGGATTGTTTTCATATAAAAACACTTTGAAAATTCCTCTCGCCACAAATGTGGGATATATGGTCTCTCAGTCCTTTTCGAAAAATATGCTCTACGCGCCTGTCCACTTGTATTTTCTAATGCCTCGAGCGATCTCCATACTCTATTTGCAAAAATTCCATGTTTCACGTGGGAAGGGAGGAGAAACTGAAGATTGTGGATCATGGCTTTTCACCAGCCCATTTGTATTTGCTCAACTATTTCGAAACGTTCTGCTTCACCAAAAACACGTCATTGAAAACTGCCATGAGATAACACTTGTTTGAATAATTCTACTCAAAAGAATTCACATGCCCCGTGTATGCTTCCCCACTTCAAACAGTCCACATTTTGTTCGAAAACGTCCATGCATTAGCAGAAAATACTCGATATACGACAGACACAAGATGGACGTCATACTTAACAGCGCTCAGGTCTTACTTCAAGAAACATAACTGTGTATATCGACCCATTGCAGCCATTAACAAAGCAATCATGAAAGTGAAGATAGAGAAAGGATGCACCCATTCTGGCTTCATAGGTGCTCGCTTATTGAACCGTCGCCTGAAGTTCCAAAACCACATTCAGACACGTACTCTCATAGAATATCGAATTGAGCTGCCCTTTCACTTTGCACAAACCCAACAAAAACCATGCAATACATGTAATTGGACTAAATGCCCTCGTCATTTCTTCCTCAGGAATCACAATCTCGGCTGGCACAGTTAATCATTATCATACTGTGACTTGGAACAAGCTGGGAGAATTTTGAATAACAACGATGCTATTGTAGTAAACAAAAAAAAAACGATGAACAACTCTTGTGCCTCCATCTTTGCTGGTGAATAGTGGCATTTTCCTGAAAGTTTCTGAAAGCGTTTTAAACAACCATTTTTGCATAATTCAAAATTTTTACTTATTAACCAAGTCAATAGTCATCCCCTCCAATATTGCAATCCACGAGATGACATTTATTTGCTCTTTTTATGAGATAAGTAAGGGATCATCTCGTTCTGAATTGAATTGAAACTTCCACCTCTATCTAACCTTCTGTCAACTATGAAAATACATAAAATGAAAACAACTGAGTGATCATTCGACTATTTATTTTATGGCATGTTTGTCTTGAGAGAAATAGGAGGATCTTTCATGAGGTGCAGCTAGGGATCAGACAACTGTGGGGGAAAATTGTTCATTCTCTTCATGAAACACTTCTGGCAAAATGTGACTTTTGTGGAGGTTTGGACCCTGGAGATGCTGGTATTTACTCACACCTTTCCTTTCCTCTTTAGGGCGGTGCCCCCTCTCTGCCCCACAGACGCGCTGGGAATAGAGCCACACACCGCTCTCAGCATGTTAATCGTGAGGGGCATTGGACTCCTACCTAGTCTGGAGTTCTTAAAATCAACACTGATGGCTCTTCTCGGGGAAATCCTGGACCGGCTGGCATTGGGGGAGTTGGGCATGATAGCTCTGGTGATGTTCAGTTTCTGTTCTCTATCTACAAGGGTTACTATACAAATAACCTCATGGAAGCCCTTGCTATCTTGGTTGCAGTGGAACAATGTTGTCAACGTGGCTGGAGAAGAATTACCTGTGAGACAGACTCGCAGGTGGTAGTGAATTTATTGAATAGATGGAACCTTGTGGATGTGGATTGGCATTTGGCTCTGGTTATTCAACAGATCACTCAGTTATGCAATTCTTTGGAATCTGTGTCTTTTATGCATATCCCTTGAGAATGGAACGGTGTGGCTAATTGCTTGGCTAAATGGGCTTCCGAGCACGTGCTGGATTGGAATATTGTTGATCATAGGATGCTTCCCCCTGATTTATCTCATAAGCTGGCTCAACTTGCTGACCAGGATAAAGCTCTTTAGTGCTCTTTGTTTCCTCTGTTGTTCTGTACTCTTTGGTATTCAATAAAATTTTTACCCCTCTTTTAGTTTAGTGATCATTCACCTAAGATAAATTTTAACATCTTTGTATTCTATCCCAAAAGATGAAAACTGGCCTTCGAAATAGGCTTTAAAACTCATTGAAAGAACACTTCTAGATGTGAAACCTGAAAGATACACTCATTTCCAATATGTAAGCACAAATTCCAGGCAAATTTTCATGACATCCTCAAACTTGTAAGATGCTCATGTTCAAATCTGGCTACTTCATTATTTCTACCAATGAAGATATTTAAACATTGTACAAATCCACTATGAATCCCCTTTTGAAAAATTGACCAAACTACATTCAGGGAGGCTACGAATGGAGGAACCTACTCATTTAGATACAAAGAAAACATGTGCCAGAGGGATTTTCTAAACACCTTCAAGATTGTAAGATATTAATAGTTACAAAGACTACTTCCAAACTGATTCTAATCATGCACACTGAAAAAATGAATTAACTCTAAATGAAATAAGCCTTGTATAAATTTCATATTGTCTCATACAATCTTAGAAATCGAAACATGAGTTCATTTACATACTAGGAGTATAGATCGGCAGTGAGCATCTCATAACAACTATTTCATATGAACTTACAATCCTCTGAAAGTGATTGTTCTGCAAATTTAACTCTGTCCCAAATTGAAACCTGAATAAAAGCCTTTTAGATTTGCCTTCACCAACCTATCAAATGAAACCGTTATGATCTGAAACCCTAGACATAGATTCAATCACACACTGAGAGAATGAGGTTTCAACTAGCTTGTTCCAATGTTCAACTGATCAACCAACACTTCCCTTCAAAGTTAGCCTTTTAACAACTTTATGAATTCAAAATCAGTGAAACTACATAAATCTGATTTGGAATTGGCTGAGAAAAATGATCAGATAGATTGACTATGGTCCACAAATCTTAATAATGGAAAATTTTCATGATTATAATATAAGGGAACATTCAATTCATTGTTTCCTTCACGTAGGTGCAACTTGTACAACCCCAAAGTAGGGTACTCTATACTTTTTTAATTCATACTCAGAAAATCAGAATAAATTGCAAACAAAATGGCCTTAGAAAACTCATCAAATGAAACTGCAAGAATCTTCAAATGGATATGAAGACAATTTCATGTCTAAAATGTCTCAGAACACTCATTATGCCATGTGATTCAAATGGGCCTAAGATGTAAACCTCCAAAGTGGGTCACTTGGTAAAATCTAAAACTGTGCAAAGTGCAAATTTGGGTTAACACCTCTATATAGCTATCTCGAAAACATATCCAATCTGACTTCTAAAATCTGAAAAACATTAAATTTTCTCCATGATAGGTGATGAAAATGTTCCCCAATTGATGTCTTCATATGGGCTCTCAAAGTAGGCCTCCCAAAATAGTTTATAAGGGTGCACTTTTAAGCCTTTGACAAAATTTTGAAATGGTACTATCAAAAATTTTAATAATACCAACACCCCCATGGCCTCTTTGTGAGATTTTCTATAGAGTGTTATAATTCAAGGATCTCGTACCTACTACTATCTAGCTACATGGCTTGTATCGTGACCTCCCTCCCCATAGTTGATGGTGATCTCTTATCACACACAAGTAGTTCCCCATTCACAATTGGCTCAACCTCCATAGCCCGTCCACTCTACATTCTTTGTTCTTGAGAGACACTAAACCTCTCTTTCACACAAAGAAAAACTACATTTCAAGATATAAAGAAACACAATACAAGTCAATAAACTGGAGCTAAACCATGCCTTACATTGATCAACAATCTCATGCAATTTTAAATTTAAATAGTAAATTTTTCCTCGTAGGACATATGTTGGATTAAAATCCAAATATTATCCTACATTTCCCATGTCACCTCTTAATTTGTTTTTTTTATGACTTATCACCCAAGTAAAATGAATCAGTACTTTTGTTGGCTCTTTTGATCATGGTTAGTTGTCTATGGTCTCTGGATAGACTTTTGATAGATTCATGCATATTGCCAAGTTAGAGGGAAATGTGGTACCCGAATTGACCCTTGTGAAATAATACATAGTTTTACCTCAACCAACCTCATCCTACCATGCAGATAGTACTACATGAAAATTCAGTGTACACTCAGGAACATATAGATAAATCCAAACTTAACACATCATAGAGGCGGTTTTATTGATTCATAAATATACGACTATTAATTTTTGGGTCTTGAAAAATAGATTAACTCATTATATTTATAGAACTATTTTTACACCATTTGATCATAAAACTGATCCTAATGTGCAACTGGATTGGCTCACTAAAAATACTATGGATTGGCTATGAGCTTGATAATGATCTCAAAATGCTGGATCCAAGGATTTAGATACTATCTAGGACTATGTAACTAAAGCAAAAGAGCTAAGAGAAAAGATCAAGGATTATGGAATGGACAAGATGAATACATTGTTGATCGACAATATCTTGGGCAATCTTCCATCAAAGTGTGAAGTATTTGTTTCTAGCTTCCAAACTCATCAGTCAATAGTGGCAGTTCATTTATTACACCATCATTTGATGCATTCAAAGAAATGTTGATGTTAGAGTAGTCAAAGTAGATTAGCATATAGATTCTTAAGTCATCCAAGCTACAAGATTCAATGGCCAATCAATGGAATCTAGGAAAATATTTCTGCAAGAAGCAGAAATAAGGAAAGCCAAACACACAACCAAATAAAGCACAATCATCTTCTCCATAAAAAAAAATTCTTCATCATCTCCTAAGAGGGAATCATCTAAGAAGGAGGACCATACTTTTGTATCTTGAAAGAAGGATGGACATTATGAACACTATTGTTAAATGAAGAATATAGATGAATCCAAGCCTCTTCTTGTGAAGAATAGAATAGTTTTCTTTCAAGAATGTTAACTTAAGATTCTTCTTCACAAAAACCCAGCTTTGATTAGGAATCGAGTCACACTTTTGGGGAAAAGTAAGAATAATGGACAAACTCTTTGTGTTAGTCAAATTATTATTGAGGGAGATGGCTTATTATATTTAAGGGCTTCTAATCATATGACATCTTTATAGCTTATGTTCTCTTCTTTTAAGCCTTATAAAATGCCTACATTTTTATGAGAAATTGTACATTTATAAATATGATTAGGAAAGGCTCCATTGATATTGGGGAGGGCACCTTCAATGATGTATTCTATGTACCTTACTCATAAAATAATCTTCATCCATCTATCAAATCACTTATGAAAAAACAAGGAAGACTGTAGAGATCACACTTGATTTAAATATTATTAGAGACTGGGAGAGTGGAGCTGTCATTTCTAGTAAGGTTCTAGGATCTTAGCTATTATTAGAGATCATGAATCTTGGTTCTACTCCTTTACATACTTTATTCCTATTGATGACAATGATTCTTTATATAATGATCATAATTCTAGTGTAGATTCAGACATTGAGGAAAACTTTGGCTACTTTAACTTGGTTTTTCTCACACATTATCAAGTTCTTGAGCCTTCCATTCTATCTCCTCAAATTTATATCACATCTAATATTTCTATTGATGTTTCTTGTATTGCTATAGTTTTGGCTTCTTGTGATCTAGTGCTGCAAGATATAAATTATCTTCCACACATAGCTCCTTGGGATTACTACTTAACAAATATTGCAGGTTTGTTTGTAGGTCTTGTATTACAAATTTTGAGACTCTATTGATGATATTTATCTTCTCTATGATGGAGATGATCCTTCTTTAGTTGTTGTGAGGGAACACCTTGACCCTCTTCCTCATTCTATACATGATAATCCTTCAAAATTTGACATGAGCGTGGATACTTTGCGACAATATCTGCGGGGGTCTCTTTATCTTTAGATGAGATACTTGAGTCTTTTGATATTTTTCTACATTCATCTTCAGTCGATCTTAGTTTTTCTTTTTAAGCAGTATGGCCTAGTACACCTAATTTGGAGGTGGCATCATTAAACATCAACATGGGGATACTTAATAAACTATTAGAGATGTCATACATGTTTAGTTTTCTTCCTACATATTCCTTTTAGGATTTGGGAGACTTTATTCATGCACCTTTGGTTTTGTTTATTCATAAGGGGAGAAATTTCATTTAATAGTTGTGGAGAATCTTCTAAATCTATCTTAGAAAATATACCATTGGGGTACATACTACATTGAGGTGGGGCTAATTTATCTCTCTTCTTCTCTCTTATTGGGGGTACTTTTTTCTCACATCGGGTTGTCCTTATCATTCTTCTTTGAGAGTTTTTTTTTGGTATTTTTATCTCTCTTTTGGGGGGAGTTTTTTCCCATTGGGGTTCTTCCATTTTACATTTGTGAGAGATTGCAGTTCATATTGTACATGGGTACTTAACATGGCCTAGTAGTTGGGACCCATCTTGAATTGTTAGCTTGAGACTAAATTCTCCAAAGTTGCACTCAAGTGGGTGTTAGTTTAATTAATTGTTCACCTAATTACATTTTACTTAAGCTTACTTAGGATAGTTCACAATAGAGTAGTTTGCATATCAGACACTTAGAGAATTTCACATGGCTTAGGATAAATTAGTTATTGCATCATTGATGATAATACAAATTTTTCTTGTCAATTTTTTCTCTCTTGCTTTTGAGTTATTCATTGACCTCTTGGTCTTAGGTTTTTTCTATTGGAAAATTATTATAAGCACTATGAAATTTATCATTTGATAGTTGTGCATGGAAGGTATCATTTGATAGTTGGCCACACTTTTACTGTCTGAGAGGATGCTTTTCTTTTGTATATTCTGGGGGATTATTCCCACTAGGTTTTCCCTCTTTCTACATTACTTTAATTATGATTTTATTTTCCTAGATACACTTATGTGGGGGTGTTAGAAAATAATTTAGCAACCTTTTATTTATACATATTTTCAAGGATATCTCCTTTTGCATCTTCTTTCATCCATAATTTAAAGATAAAGTTATTGCATAGTTTTTAAGCTAACGAATATCTCTATTGTTTTAGCTTTATTCCTATGTTTCCTCTACTTTTTCTTTAAGTAAGGTTCTATATTATAAATGTATTCATTTTTAAAATAAATGAAAGAGTTTAATATTCTATTCATTGCTATAAAATTTTCCCATTTTTTTTTCAAGTTTATTCTTTCTTTTCTAGTTAAATCCAATGTGATGTGCAGTTAAGATAAATTTTTAGATGGTATCAAAGATTCATAAATTTACATGCTATGCGAGTACAAAATTTTACATCAATAGGAAGAAATCTAGATTCTAATTACTGCAAAAAGGATTATGATTCAGATCTCAATGAAATCAGAATAATAAAACAAAGATGTATACATCAATCAATATAAGGTTCGTTACAAGACTAAACATATGAAAAGGGGAGGTAGGAAGTCAACAAGTCAAATATTGCATTTCCATAATATCATGATCAAACTTATGATCTTTGTAAATATTTGATTATCATGGATGACAAAGACCTTGGATGGATTGCATGGTGGTATGTGATCTAAGGTGTATCACTCACATGCAAGACATCGATTTAGGCTAGGGTACATATGGACATGCTCTTGAATAATATATTGGAATGTTTAGAGTGTCGATGATGTGATGAAAGAGGATTTTTGGATAGCTCTTTGATTTGGCCTGTAGATGCAGAGATGGGATATCAGGGTGGATGTTAAAAATAGGAAAATTGTACAACTTTATTAATGCTTTGGGACTATGCTCCTTTGCTAATGGTCCTTAGTGTGAATTAAAATATCTATGGGATGAAGTGGATTTGTAAGATTTAGATGACGTGTATATCATTTGAGGTGAATATTTGATGTTTGATTGGTTTTCCTTATCTAAAAAACTTAAAGGATGGACAAGTGGAGGTGGAGTAGGTTTTGATATGGATATATAAGGAGGTATCAAGAAGAATACCCTCTTTGTCAATTTTGAATTGATATGTGAGGGTAAAATTGATTAAGACTTGATAATAGGTAAGGAGATAGCTTTGGTTTATGGAAAGGGTAGAAAAGGGAGATGATGTGAATGGTAAGGGTGTCAAATATGATAGAGTGAAATAAGAAGAAGATTCTTTAATAAGTTTGTTGATTAGAGAGGGGGATAAATATTTGGAGATGAGTATACATATTTTTAGATGGGGATTTGAAATGCAAATGCGGTTGGAGGATAAATTTGGATGGGTTTTGGTTTCCCTTGTCAAAGGAAGATGAAATAGATAAACATAAGAGATGGATTCAGATTGCATACAATTTCTTGTTATGGAATGGATGAAGATATAATATAAGGGTATGAGGTTACGAGATTTATTTCATAACTATGTTGGAGTGAGATGTATGCATAGGCGAGGTTTGATAATTTTAAACTTGTATATTGTAGGCGTCTACTTCATCCACACAATATCATTAGATAGGAGTTGGAAGGCCCTAATTTCCATATCAAGATTAGGTTCTTAGATTATTAAATGAAAAGGAAAAGGTGCTCACTAAGGGGGATTTTACTTAACATATGTTCCTACTTTTTTGACCCCCAGATCCCCTACCTAAAAGACCCACTTTCTCCACTAGTCAACCAAAACCTTGGATCACCTATTTGAATTGATCAATCTTCTTAAGAGAGAATATGTAAAAAATGTTCAAGTGTGTTGATCTCTATGAAAAGTTAATGAAATATTTTTTATATAAATGAATTAGATTAGAACCAAGATGGATTTTATTACAGTCACCTTAAGAGATGCTACTCCTTCTTAGGTTGATAAAAGCTTTTTGTAGCTATAAAAATTTACCCCTAGTACAATGTTTGGGTGATAGAAATAAATTTAGTTAGATGATATCAAATCTAGAGTAAATATTGAGAATGAAAATAAAAATTAAGAGAGAGAGAGAGAGAGAGAGAGAGAGAGAGAGAGAGAGATTCCTATAAAATGAAACTTATGAATGGTGAAAACAACAAATGTAGACCAGTTAACTACTACATCAATCTTTAGGAAGTAGAATTGAGAAGCTAAAATTATATATAATCCATTTTAAAATTATCTTTATATAACATATACCACATCATATTTAACCTCTTTAATTTTAAAGATTAACTCAATCTTTTTTTTTCATTTATTTGGTTGGAAGATGTTGAATCTACTAAGACTTTGAAAAGAAAATATAATTTTCTCCATTGCCTTCATCTTTTATTATTAAAATCTTTTTGACTATGAGAACATTGTTTTGAATCATGTTAAATATTATATAAATATTTTAAGATCTCTCCGAAACCTTTTACCCTTAATAAAAAGAATTTTCACTTTCCTTTTCTTCTTACCCCGTTTCTTCTTCATGTTCATTATAATTTTAACAAGTGCCACGTAATGGCCAAGTATTTGCCTAATAATTAATTATATTCATAATATTAAATATAATTTAATAAAATCTAACAATTAATAATATTAAATATAATTTAATAAAGTATAATAAATTTTATTAAAAGATAATAATTTATAATATTAAATATAATTTAATAAATTATAATATATTTTATTAGAAGATACAAATTTAATAATAATAGAGTTATGAAACTATAAAATAATTTTAGTAAATTTACTAAGAATAATTATTTAATATAAAATTTGTATAATAGATAATAATATATTTTGATATATTGAATGAGGTGATAATAATTTAATTTGATTATTTTATATAACTAAAATATATTTGATTTAAAATTAAATATTTGATATATATTATTATATTTACAATATAGTCAATCATATATTTATTAAATTAAGAAGGGAAAAAATATTGTCAAGTTTGAAAGTAATTTAATAATATCAATTTATTTAAATAGAAAAAAATTATGTGCATCCTACAAACCTCCTTGAAAAATTATAATGGACATGGTGTTTCGTGAAACTCTATGCGATAAGACCCCAAACCAAGAAAAGTAGTTTTTATGATTTTTTTACTTAAAAAATTATCATGTATACCTTAGAAAAATCTAAAAAGAAATTGAAAAATAAAAATAAATAATTACAATTGATTGATAGAAGATTTTTTAATGACTCGTTAAAAAAACACATTGCAATAGTATATAGCCTAATAGAAAATACAAATAAGAGTAAAAGAATTCTACAAAATATTAGGAGTAAAAGGGCAACTTAAATTTATAGACAATCCGTTTTAAGAAATCTCTTTAGATAACATATTTAGATCACCTTTGAGCTCTTTATTTTAAACGTTGAAATTTTTGTCTGCTCCTTTTCTTAAGCTTCATCTAATTACACTATCTAGTAAATTTCGTAAAATATACTTTTGAAGCTATGGTCACCATCATTACACGAAAATCATAGGTGACTTATATGAAACGGTGCATTGGTTGGCCATATCTTGAACATCTATAACTAGAGACCCTAATTATCATTTTGTTTATTCTCAAGTGTATTGCAAGTTCATAACCTTTTCTTTTGTGTTTTGGGATAATATGGAACATCTCAGGTAACAGCCTCTGGTAAATCTAACTGCAATTATGGTAGTAGAGATACAAGAATAATTGCATTGAAGTAATCAAATGTTGCATTAGATTAAGCGTTCCCTACCTTTCACAAATAACCCAAAGCCATTCCCCTCTCCATATGAATGACCAAGATACAATTATTAAGGAAATGTGTTCAAATTTATTGCAATAGTTATTTTAAGCCGAACCCTATTATAGTTTTAAATTCCATCGAGAATGAAAGAAGTAGATATGAGAGAAGTATAAATCTTCGGAATTCTTCCAGGCAGCCTTGTACTCTTCTTGTTAGAGTATTGTTTTGGGGAGGAAGAGCGTTGGATTCAATAGTTGAAACAGATAGCCATGAGGTCAATTGGCAACAATTATTATAGGACATTGAATTAAATAGAGTACAATAAGGGGGGCATTTCGTGGATATGCATTCAGCAATTTATCATTACTTTGATTATGAGGAGGATACTGAAGGATCTGAAACTTCTTATGATAACATAAGTGGTAATGAATATATTGACATTGGAGGGGCTCCTCCCATAGCTACAGCTTCGAATTTGATGGTCACACCTACTTGTCATATGATTTTTTTTAATTTTATGACGGTTTCTTCATTTTAAGGCCTTTGATTTTACATTTGATTAAAAATATTGATTATAAAAAAAAATTTGGTTTTGAAAAAAGCAGTAGCAAGAGGGTGTTGGCTCGTGGTATAAAAGCAACACACTAGATCGACATTAACAACATATTAATCGTATCAGAGTGCATAACAGAGAAACTTAAAAGAACAACATAGGTCATGAAGGACCACCACCAAAACTCAACCAACAAACTATCAGTTGAAACTTTCCAAATTCCCTTTAAAAAAGCAAGGCTATTGAAGTTCTTCTTTTAAATAAAAGCAGCACCCTGACTGTAGATCCACCCTCCAACAACAACAACCATTTTCACCTCAATAGTAAAGGGACCCACCTCAATAGAAGTAGTAAGGAGAGAGATCAACAACACCAGGGAGAAACTGTTAAACCACCTACCATAGAAGAGAGACCAAAACTTGTCCACCTCCAATGTCTCGAGAACCTCCCCCTCAATAGGAGACAACTCCACCTCCATAGGAGCCGTGAAAGAAGAAACAGACAGACAATACTAAGGCCACCTCCAGAAAAACAACCCACAATCCAAATCCACAGGGTTGGGAAAAGCTCCTAAACCGGCTACAAACTTCAAAGAAAAAGAACCACCCAAGGTGAGCTCTTGAAAACTTCCAGCATTTACCTACCCAAAAGAGAAACAAAACACGCTGCCCAGACCAAGCAGAAATGATAGACCCACAAAAAGAAAAAAAGAGCTAGAAGAGAAAGCCCTCCCCATCACAACAAAGTCAGTCAGAACAACTCTTCAAGGTGAAATGCCAACAACAACGTCTAGAACTCTGGAGTGTCTTCAGTAAACTAACTCAAAAAAGGGGCACTCTGCAGAAGAAAGGCACCCAACCACCAAAGGGAAAGAACCCCAACTAAAACCAACATGCACAAGACATCAAAAATCATGTCAAAGCTCTAGAGAAGGTGTATGCTCAGAAACTTCAAAGGCTGAACACTAGGATAAAAGCGCAGCAACACTTGGGTCATCCATTCAACTCATGGAATGTCAGACGCATTAATGCCTCTGACAAAAGGCATAGGATTAAACAAGTTATTGATTCTATGCAGGCAGACATAGTCATGCTTCAAGAGACCAAGCTCTCGCAAGACAAATTTGAAAAGACCATTGCCAAATGGCATAAGTGGAAGTCATTGCATGCACCAGGAATAGGTGCCTCTGGTGGACTTGCAGTATTATGGAATCCTCAAATAGTTAATGGATAGTTCATTCATCAGGCCAATAATTGGCAGATGTTGAAAATTCTTGCTTTTGACATTTCCTTTATTTTGGTCAATGTTTATGGTCCTTCTGCAACACAGGACAAATCAAGAGTGTGGGATAATATCACTCACTTCATTCAGATTCAAGACCCCCAATATGTTATTCTTTGGGGTGATTTTAATGCACTCTTGTCTCAGGCAGAGAAAATAGGAGGTATTACTCCTCCTTTAAAAACAATGCAAGATTTTAACTGTTTGTGGACAATAACAATCTCATGGATATTCACCCATCTAATGGGTCTTTTACCTGGACAAATAAAAGATCTGGATTTGCACATATTGCTGCCTGCTTGGATAGGTTTCTTCTTTCACAAGATTGGAAATTAAAAAACATGGATATTACATCGGACATTCTCTCATTGCCAGGCTCGGACCATTTCCCAATCACAATCAACATCAAGCAAACAGATAAAGGCAGTGATACCCATTTTCATTCCTCTTTCAAGTTTGAAAAAATGTGGTTGCATCATCCACAATTCTTGTCTCATGTACACCAATGGTGGCAGGATGCACCATATGTCGAAGGATCTAGGATGCACCAGTTTGCCATGAAACTAAAATCTATCAAATCTCAAATCAAAATATGGAACAAACAAGTGTTCAAGAATGTCTTTTCACAAAAAGCAGAAGTCAAGCAGCAGCTAGAAGAACTCTTGAATAATATCATACAAAATGGTATGACTGAAGATACCTATACCAAACAGAAAACTCTTCAACAGGAATGGGATGAGTTGTGTAATAGAGAGGAAATTTACTGGAGACAAAAGTCAAGAGAGCTATGGCTGCAAGAAGGAGACAGAAACACACAGTACTTTCATGCATCAGCCAAACAAAAAAGAGTGTCTAAAACAATTTTCCAGATTACAGATGCTGTCACAGGAAATCTCATTACAAATGAAAACCTCATTCGGGAGGAAGGGGTGAAATTTTATAAGTCTCTCTTGGCACCTGACACTTCGCCCACACCCACTGAATCACAACTCAATGAATTACTACAGTTCATACCAAATATGATATCACCCCAAAATAATGCCATGTTGATGGCACCTTTCACTATCCAAGAAATCCATAAAGTTGTTTTTTCTTTCCCTCCAGATAAAGCCCCTGGCCCGGATGGATTTTCTGCTATATTTTATCAAAGTTGCTGGGATATTATTGGATGGGACCTATTAGAGGCCATGGAAGAATCTAGAAAG
>MU223910.1:602830-625183 GCA_018584345.1 Thuja plicata | reverse complement strand
AGTTGCTGGGATATTATTGGATGGGACCTATTAGAGGCCATGGAAGAATCTAGAAAGAACAAAAGTATGCTCAAGTATTTCAATACCACAAATATCTCAATAATCCCAAAGAACAACGATCCAAAAATATTTGCTGGCTTCAGACCAATTTCTTTATGCAATCTGACAT
Source organism: Thuja plicata (assembly GCA_018584345.1). Classification (NCBI taxonomy): domain Eukaryota; kingdom Viridiplantae; phylum Streptophyta; class Pinopsida; order Cupressales; family Cupressaceae; genus Thuja; species Thuja plicata. The sequence goes on along the minus strand of MU223910.1, from coordinate 625,014 downwards.
ACAAGATCATTACTAAGGCCATCTATCTAAGATTGCAAAACATTATTCCTACCATTATCTCCTCGGAGCAAGGAGGTTTTGTCCCGGGTAGAGAAACTATGGAAGGAGCCTTAGTGGCTCATGAGGTTCTCCACTCAATAAATACAAATCAAACTGCAAACTTTGTTATCAAGTTAGATATGATGAAAGCATATGACAGAGTCTGCTGAAAATTCTTGTTTCAAGTATTGAACAAAATGGGATTCTCCAAAAGCTGGTGTAAATGGATCAAGGCATGTATCTCAGGAGCTTGGTTCTCATTCTTAGTAAATGGAAAACCAGCAGGCTTCTTCTCTTCAACTCAAGGAGTTAGATAGGGAGACCCACTATCTCCAGTCCTCTTCATCATCATGGCTAAAGCATTTAGTAGAACTATTAATCATCAACACGAGGTAGGTAAGTGGCATGGAGCAGGTATACACGGCATGAACATATTTGTCACACACTCATTATTTGCAGATGATACTTTGTTATTTGGATCGTCAACAGTCCAGGAGGCACGACAAATTAAGTACTCTTTACAACTTTATTCAGAGGTATCAGGACAAGTTATCAATGTGCAAAAATAAAAAATCTATCTCTTTAACACTAACAAAGTGATCTGTGATAAGATAGTTCGGATATTAGGATTCACAGAGGATTTTCTACCTTCCACATACTTGGGAATTCCATTCTTTATGGGATCAAATAAAACTACTTATTGGTCTTCAGTAATACAACGTATCCAGAGTAGGATTGCTGCATGGAAAGTCAGATGGTTATCATTGTCAGGTAGAATTTTACTCATAAAATCAGTATTAGCAGCAATCCTAAACTACTTTCTTGCAGTCTTAAAAGCCCCTCCAACAGTACTACATCATATTCAAAAAATGATTAGGGGCTTCCTTTGGACACGCAACATGAATGAAACAAGAAAAATTCCTCTTATTTCACTTCAAGATTTGGCTCATTTCCCGACAATCGGTGGGGCAGGAGTTCATGATTTAACAAAATGAAACGAGGCTTTTGGTGGAAAACTAGTGTGGCAAATGTATAGCAAACCTCATTCCAAGTGGTGCACGATTATGCAGCAGAAATATCTGGACAACAATGAATCTACACTTGAGTCATATCCATCTCCAATCCACCAAAAGGTTCTGTTATTTGGGACTTTATGATAATGGTAGTATGGTAAATTTTTGGAGGGATTCATGGAATGGACAACCTCCTCTAACAAAAAATTTAGTATCTCAAGAAATCATTACCGTATCAGAACAACATTGGGGCACACAACTCAATCAATATATAGATAATGTTTGCACCCTATCACATAAAGTTAAATGGAAGAATCCAGAAGATTTACCACTATCAAATCAGGATATCATTCAATTCAAAGGCATTCTGGCTTCTAAACATGTATACATATCCAGATTCAAAGATAAGTTACTTTGGGCACCAGCTAAGGATGGTAACTATTCAGTTAAAGAAGGATACAGAATCCTGCAACAAAATGGAATAAATAAAGCACCATGTAGAGCATTCTCATTCTGCTGGAGCCATGATGTGCTACCAAAAGCAAGTTTCTTTGCATGGCTGGCATTAAAGCATAGGATCTTGACCAGTGATAGATTGAACAGATTGCAAATTGCATCATCATTCAATTGCCTTTTTTCTAATGAAATTGAAGAGACAGTGGTTCATCTTCTCCTCACATACCCATTTTCTAATCAATGCTGGAGTTTCATCCTTAACAAGTTAAATTACAGTACCCCAATTCAAAATAACTTATGGGATTTCTTTCAAGCTTGGCCAGTCTTATATCAAAACTCCTTGTTTGCAAATCTCTAGAAGTGCACACCGACAATAGTTGTCTGGGCAATATGGTGGGAGAGAAACAAGCGCATCTTCAGAAAAGAGGTATCTACGATTGATAAAGTTTTGGAGGGGATTGAGAGATCAATATCAGAAGTGACAAATTCAAGTTTGCAAAATTCCAAATTCAACCTGGTTGTTACTGCATGGGATTCCAAAATAATCCAAGAATGGAAGCAATTATTCATTCCTAATGGCTAGAAAATTAATAATGTAAATTCTTCTACAGGTTCCCGATGTGAGGCACATTGGAGAGCTCCATCTGAAAGATTCTGGAAAATGAATTTTGATGGGGCTTCCAGAGGAAACCCGGGATTGTCAGGTTCAGGGGCATGTATCCAGGACTATCAAGGAACAATTGTAGCTATAACAACATCACCGCTGCCTGTTGGTACTAATAACATGGCAGAAGCTCAAGCTTTACTCGCTGGTCTTGTCCTCGCCAAAGAAGGTAACTATCGGACATTACACATTGAAGGAGACTCGACAGTAGTTATTAATGCTTGTATACATAAAAAATCATATTCATGGAAATTAAATTATATCTTTCATCAAATATGGAGGCTCCTAGATGAATGTCAGGATGTATGCATTTGTCATACCTTTCGGGAAGGGAATCGAGCAGCAGATTTTCTCTCAAATTTGGGTTGTGACAGACTAAAATTCTCATCACTCAACCCACTGCCATGGATTGACAATAATGGCGACCTCAAAAAAATAATTGAAATAGATAAGGCAGATTGCTTTCAATCAAGTCATTAAAGCGAGCACATTTTTGAATAAACTAATACTTACTCAAATCATCGCACAAACAGGGTCATTATGTGGCTATTGACATATACTTCATGCGAAATCTTTGGCATTAGAGTGTGGGATTGCAAGTACAGTCTGAAGGTATTTTTGAGTATAGGCGCTAATAATTATTCACATGGCCTCCCAAGTGTGAAGTATAGACTCCATATCTGTGCATAATTACATCCCACAGAAAGTAATCTTGCAATAGATATTTCAGGGCTTAGTTTATACACAAATCTCAGATATTGAAGATGTCGAAACCGATTGATGTCTCTTCTCCCTGCGAGACCTGCCATAAGCAACACTGGGGTATGCTGCCAAAAAATTATCGCATATGGATCCCCCCGATGCCTAATGAAATTGTCCTGCCAAAGGTTGTCGATGATTCGGTGCTAGATATGGTGTACATTATACATTCACCAACAATTCGGAGGGCTATCAAGCAAGTAATTGGGGAAGAATACTTGGTTTCATCGGCACCTCAGTATTTCTACCCATCAAATATGGTATCTGTTTTCCTTTCCAATTCCATGGACATTTTTCAATCTCCCCTGCTCCTACAGTCATTGGCAAACAAGGTAATTTGGCCACCATTTATCTCGGATAATAGGTTAATCTTGGCGATGCAAAAATATGATCTCTGGAGTGGAATGGCGTTAGTAGGGGGTTTATTCTCCCATTCACAACTACTTCACAAACATGAATGTTTGGTCATGTATGAAGCCCTAAGAATGGAAGTTGACAAACGCAACCCTTCCCAGTTGAAAGCTGCGATACAGGACACTTCTCGGGTTCTTTGTTATCAGTTTGTGGAAAGAGTAAAGAAGATGGGATTTGCACTTTTAGATTTGCAAATATTTTCCAACACATTGTAGAGTCAAGTTCCAAAATGGGAGACATCGATATGCCAGTCTTCATGGATGGGTGCTTCGAATGTCTGGAGCCATGAAACCGCAATAGAAGCACAGCCATCACTTATTACGGAACAAGTGCGTTCTGGTTGGTCCCCTAAAAAACCAGACGATGACCAAGATGGCTGGGAGTGTCCCTCGGCACAGAGTGCTCATGGCTAGGTTCGAGTTCCAGTGGTTATCAGCAGATCAAATGTGCAGGGTGCCATAGAGTTTGGGTGCGTCGAAGAGAGGAGTGACATCATGGAAGAGTAAGCAACGAAATGAAGCTTTGTGTTTCTTTTTTGATGAATCAAAAAGTGAAGTAATTTTGTTTATATATTTAACTCATATGTCAAATATGAATTAGCGATGGTGTATGCATGGGAGGTAGCTTATACTCCATATTGTAGTCATGATACGCCTAGAATATTTTATACCATTTTGTAATCTCAAAAAACTATATTGTTGTAAACAAGAGGGATGACGCTAGGTTTTCTTACTGGTTCTTTCCTAGTTGACCTTTTTTTGAATCAGATTTATAATAAAATATTATAGTGGCTTGCCACTTTTGCCTAAAAAAGAAAAAAAAAACACTTGGGTCATCCACCAAGAGGAATACCACTCCCCCACCACATCCAAAAAGTCCCAAAAATAGGGAGAGAAACACCAGAGAGGGTAGTAGCTCCCTGTCAAACCCTTACCCACATACAAGGTAGTCAACGAACAAGACCCAAATAGGCCATACAAAAAACCCCACCCTCAGACTCAGGAACTCTGAGACTCCATGTTCCCAAGCAACCACACATCCCACAAACATTGTGCCACATAGAAAAAGGAGGGTGAGGAGTTAGTGAAACCACCACAAAGAACCCCGAAAAAGAATGATCAGTGGAAGAAAATGATGCCCAACGCTGGAATAGAGCAGGTAGGGCAGCACAAACACCATAATGGGTAAGTGAAAGAAGTTGGGTGCCAATTCGGCGGAAGTCTTGTGGTCTTCAAACAATGCCGCTAGAAATGAGCACCCGTTTTGAACAAAATGGGCACCTGTCTTAGGCTCCGACACTTGATCAAAAATTTAAAAAATGGGTGCCCATTTTTTAATTTTTTTTAAAGAAATATAGTTTTCTATTTCGATTTATTATATTTAAGAAATGGGTACACGTTTTAAACGTGTGGCTATTTTTTAAATTTAGAATTTACAAGGCCACCCTTTGCATTGGATTTCAATTCGGGGCATGCTTGGTGGGACCAAGCCTATGCTTGGACCTCCAAAATAATGGCTAAGGCATTTGAATACTGAGTTTTTGTCTTGCCGTAATTTTTTGAGTGTCTTCCTTATCAAAAATTTTGATGAAATGAAAACCCATTAGAGAACTTACTGTCTAAATTTCTAAAATATAAATTTTATACTGATATGATCAATTTTACTATTTTACAATATTTATTAATAAAAAATGGTACCTAAACTTAAAATAGTAAGGTTCACTAAAACTTTAATAACTTTTTACTTTTTACATTTTTTTATAAATAATTTATATGACATCAATCTACATAAAATTTCATTGAAGATTAAAAAAAGAATTTTGAAAAAAGTGAAATTTTCATCAAATTATGGTGGTCGTACACCAAAGGTTTCAAAAATATATTTTATAGTCAATTAAAAATTAATTAAAAAAAATTCAATAAAAAAAGAAAGAAAAAATATTCTCATCAAACTTTAGTGTCTTAGGTATCTTTCCCCAGAAGGATTCACAAAAATTCATTTATATAGGTCAAAATATGGTGGTCGTACACGTGTCTGGTATGGTACTGAAAGAGACATTTTGAAAAAGTAGTTTTTAAACATGCCTACTAAAAAACACTTTCTACCACGTGGGTATTTAAATAAATTACATATTTGAAAGTAGACTTTGAGCACTACATTTTCTAATGGTGAAATGTTTTTAGATTCAATCTCTAAGTGCCTCAAATTTTTACATAAATTTGACAGAAATTTTGAAAAAAAAAAGAGAAAACACTTCCACTTTTTGCCCGAAAAGTGGACTCAACTTTTTGCTGGCACCCTAATCGGTAGCCCTTTTAGCAGTCAACAGCCGAGGGCGAGAAATCAATCTACCCAAAATAGATATGGCCGCAAGAAGGGTGAGAGGACAGTACACATCTTTGTCGTCATTCGCCTCTCCTTCCCTAGCCCTACCGCCATCGCTGCTCCAAACCCTACCACCATCGCTGCTTCACCCATCGCATTAGACTGTATAAGTTTTATATTAATTTATATGTTGAATTGAGTTCAAAGCATAATTAGTCAAGAGTCATTTTATCAAAAAAAATTATTTACAAATAATTTATGTTTAATTCTTTTAAATTAAAAAGATTTCAAATTAATAATAATACATAATATTGTGCTAATAATAAATAAAATTAGAAAATAATTATAAATTCCTAATGTATGAAAATCTCAAATTAAATAAACAAATTTTTAAATTAACATTTTGAAGAATTTAAATTAATTTAAATATATAATAAATAATATAGATATATTACATTGCATGCTAATTTTATAAATTAGCAATAGATGCAAAAATCTCAATTTTACTTAATGTGAATATATAATAAATAAAATAAAAACTTATATATTACATACTAATATTAATTTATGATCATCTAATAATTATTAATAATAACAAGTTCCTAAATTTATATTAAAATATTTCTAAATTTAGAAACATTCATATCTATAATTTTAAAATATTTAAATAAATTTGTCTTTTATATATATATTTCCAAATAATATATAGCGAAAATATTATATTTTTATATTAATTTTTATGGTTTATTAATAATTTAAAGTGTTAGTACATTGGAGAATTTAGAGAGACAAACAATAGATGAGAATAGAGATTTCTTGTGTTGTATATGTGAGTCTGCTTTGGTTGCTGGTGAAAAGTGTGTGAAAATGCCTTGCAATCATGAAAACCATGAGGTGTGCAAAACTACCAACTCTTGTCTGGCCTGCAAGTTTGAACAGTCCACTGTTGATCCAGATTATGAAGCACAAAAACAAAGGAGAAATGGATGAATTGTACAATTTTGAACATACTTTTATGCTTTCACAATTTTAATTAGTGTGTGCTGTTAAAAGTAAATTTTATTTCTTAAATGAAATTCAATAAATTTTGAAATTAAGATTTATTTTTTCTTAGATTCATTTTCTATTTTTATAAAGGACGTGCAAAGTTAGGAACGTAAACAAAGATAAAAACTCACCGACAAACTTATTGGCAATATGAAGATTAGTTGCTAATAAAATGGTCATGCCAAACGACATACTATCCTTAAAATTCTAAATAAATCACCCCAAGAAACTAATGTTGTTTCCTGAGGAGTATCATATCCAAGAGTAAACTATTTCTCAAAGGAAACATCGTAGGAAAACTGCATGGTCCAGATGAAGTTCCTCTTTCCATATTTTCAAACCACCAAGGATACATGACCACGGTGGCAAGAATATGTAGAAGTGAAAAAGTAGATGGCCAAGAATAACCATGCCATAAAGAAATTTGAACAACAGTAACTATGTGGTCTAAGAGAATGCCACAAAACAAATTAGAAATATTTGATAAATCTTGTTCACTGCATAAATCAATTGCAATGCAAGATAAGTTGACTACAAGAATATAGAGGGTATTATAGCATAATGATTATATTATTTAAAACCTTAATAGTTGTAAGGATAAATTAGCCTTAATTCAAGCTCGTTTCTTCAAAAATTATAAGGTCATGACAAAAGACAATTATATTAAGATTCTAAATGATATTTGTTTTACCTATACTTTTAAAGACAATAAAATTTATTAATTTTTTAAAATATCACTTGTGATTTAAGTTAAATAATTGAAACAATATTTTGTTCACTTTTTGCTAATCAATAAGTACCATGGTATAAAATTAAATTTAGTCATCATGTATTACTACAATAATAATCATGTCCACTTGTAACAAATTATAAAATATTTTAAAATAAATTATCTTGAAACAACTTATGAACTCCTTAAAAGTATCATATTTTTACAAAGAAGTACTTTATCATGAGAGCCGAGAGTGGCGCTAGGGTTTTAGGGGGGGCCTTCTTGTTGAGCTAATGGAAATGCTGAAAATGTTATAAAAACTAGAATAAAAACTAGACAACGAATACAAGAGAAAACACAATATTTTATAGTGGTTCATCCAACTATTCTGGATTACATTCACTCTTCAAGTAGGGACTTATCTCTTATTCAAATTATCAAAAATACAATTTATAGCAGCGTCAATGGCTTTTTTATACAATATTTGTCTTTCAATGGAAGAAAAAAAGTCTCAGAAGAGGAAGAGTCAGCAATGATTGGACTACACAATCAAAGTCGTTTCATGTTCCATGTTAGAACCATTACAATTTCCTACTTGAAGTCCAATCAGTGTTGCATAGTGATATCCCCTACTTGGAATGCTTATGGCTATATTGTGACAATGCTAAGAGAAGCTCTACAAAATTTGAACTTCTCCCAAGGTACGACCTTCGTGAATGCATCATCCAGATTAACCTTTGTATCAACCTTCTCTAACTGTAATCTCCCCTCTTCAAGAGCATGACAGATGAAGTGAAATCTGATTTCTATATGCTTTGTGCGTCTATGGAATGCAGAATTTTTGGCCAAATGAATGGCACTATTGCTGTCAAAAAATAAAGTAAAAATGGATTGTTTATAACCCAACTCTCCAAACAATTGTTGTAACCATATCAACTCTTTAGCTCTCTCAGTATTTAGCCTTGGTAGAGGAAAGAGAAACCACTTTTTTCTTCCAAGAAGTCTAACTAATCACTGCCCCAACAAAAGTAAACACATAGCCTATTGTTGACCTCCTGTTATCTAAATCTCTAGCCATATCAGAATCAACATATCCAGAGATATAAGGAGTCTTGTTGTTAAAGCATAAAACATGAGGGGAAATGCCTCTCAAATACCAAAGAGTCCATTGAACTAATTGGCAATAATTTTTACATGGATTACTCATAAAACCACTCACAACTCCCACTGCATGAGAAATGTCGAGATGTGTCTTAACCATGGCGTAAATAAGACTCACAACTACTGAAGAATAAGGAATACCATTCATCTCATGTTTTTCTTTTGGAGTGGAAGGGAACATTTTGGAGGACAATCAGAAGTGATCAGCCAATGGAGTGGCCACCGATTTTGTATGTGTCATATTACATTTTTCTACAACTTTAAGAATATATTTTTCTTGAGATAATTTAATTTGTCTTTTCTGTCTATCTCAGATTATGTCCATCCCAAGAATCCTTTTCACTGCTCCTAAATATTTCACATAAAAATGAAGAGCTAAATGTGTCTTTAGCTCATGCATAACTCACATACTATTACCAGCAGTCAACATATCATCAACATATAATAGCAGAATCACAAACTCATTGGTGGGAAGCTGTTTGTAGTAAACACATGGGTCTGATTCACAGCGAGTAAAACCTTGCTGAGTCATGAAGTTATCAAATTTCAAATACTATTTGCGCAGAGCTTGTTTCATCCCATATAGACTCCTCTTTAATCTGCAATATAGATGCTCCTACCCCTGTTTAACAAATCCTTTTGACTGCTCCATATATAATTCTTCTTCAATATCCCCATGTATGAATTTTTTTTGACATCGAGTTTCTCAAGCTCGAGGTCCCACACTACTTCCATGCCTAATACCAAATGAATAGTCTACATCTTGACAACCAGAGAGAAGATTTATTCTCATGACCCGTCTGCACAAATCTGGTTCGATTTTGTTTTCCATAAAGACAATGTTCACATATCTGTAAATCAATAGTTTTAAGAACCGAAAGTTGATCTTGTTGAAGCATAACATCAAGACCCTTCTTTCTCATATGACCGAGCCTCTAATGCCAAATTTCAGCATTGCTGTCTGCAACCGCCATGGCTGCTCCCACTTCTCTGTTACACTCTAAAGTGTATAAACTTCCAGTTTTCTACCCTTTAGCTAAAATTAATTGACCTTTGGACACTCTCCTATAAGCGAGATCAAAATTGACATTACAACCTTGTGTATACAACTGACTGACTGAAATCAGATTACGCTTAAGTGTGCGAACATGCCTAACATCCTTAAGAACCCATGTACTTCCATTTTTCAGCGACAATAAAATATCCCCTTTGCCTACACTTTCACACTCTTTGTTATCTGCAAGAAAAACCTTACCAAAGATACCTTCGTGGTAATTTGTGAAAGAAATCTGACATGGAGTAGCATGAAAAGATGCACCAGAATCAAGAACCCATTATCTTGAATCCGTGTCTCTGGCTGCAAGTACCAAAGCTTCATCAGTCGCAGCATGAGTGCCGCCATTGAGAATGTTATTTTGAGCCCTCTTGTAGTTCCAACATTTCTTCTTTGTGTACCCTGGTTTTCCACAAAACCAACAAGTGCCATTTCTTCCTCTTGATTTTGAGTGATGATTCGATCTACCTCTTCCATTATTATTATTGTTTCTTCCTCTCTTGTGGCTTCTACCTTTATTGCTTGTGCTCATAGCTGTGAGAGCATCATGGGAAGAGGGTTCTTGGTGCTTCCTTCACATGTCTTCACTAAGTAGTGTGGCTACAACTTCATCAAATTTCAGCTTGCTTTTGGTTGCTACTGAGGTGCTCACAGCCATTACCACACCATCCTAGTTGTTCAGAAGTGAGCATAACAAGAAGATTGCCTTTATTTCATCGTCTAATTGGATACCAACCAAAATTAGATGAGTAACTAATGTATTGAACTCATTGAGATGATTTGATATCACTCCTCCTTCTTTCATTATCAGATTATATAACTTCTTCATTAGAAAAACCTTGTATGAAGCTGAAGGTATTTTGTATAATGAAGATAACTTTTCAGCCAGCTCTCTTGTTGTCTTCTTTGCTGAAACATTAAACAACACATTTCTTGAGAGAGATAGAAATGGTTTTTCCCGTGCTTTCAAATCCATTTTCTCCCATTCTTCTGGTGTTAGAGATCCTTGACCTTTTTCTCTACTAAGCAATGTAGGATGTAAATCGTACTTGATAAGCAGAGACTCTATCTGCACTTTCTATAGCCCAAATTTTTCCACATAAAAATTTTCAATTTTCCATTTATCCGCCTCTTCCATGGTGTCTACAAATATTCACCAATTTTTAGAAAACCAAATGAGATTAACCAGCTCTGATACCAATTGTTGAGCTAATGGAAATACTAAAAACTTTATAAAAACTAGAATAAAAACTAGACAGTGAATGCAAGAGAAAACACAATATTTCATAGTGGTTCATCTAGCTATTCTAGATTACATCCACTCTTAAAGAGGGGAATTATCTCTTATTCATATTATCAACAACACAATTTATAGTAGCATCAATGGATTTTTTATACAATATTAGTCTTTCAATGGAAGATAAAAAGTCTGAGAAGAGGGAGAGTCAGCAATGATTGGACTGCACAATGAGAGTAATTTCATAGTCCATGTCAGAACTGTTACACTTCTAGTGGCTTGACGGATGAAAAAAAGGCTGATAAAGATGAGGATGGTGATATAGATTATATGTTATTGGTCATTCATGTCCTTTATCCCCGATCTGAGCTAAGTCTAGAGAATCCAATGTATGTGGGTTTGTTGGCTCTTGTTAATGCTCTTTGTTCATCTTTCATTGGTGTGTTTGATTTCTCCAAGAGTGTAGCTATCGTTGGGATGGGAGTGGTCTTAGACTTTCTTTGGGGACACATATTTTGGGTTAATTGTTTGGTAGTTGATCATTGGGGTTGGAACCCCTTTCTTTCTCGAATCCTATCTTCCTATGTTTATGGCTATGTATTTTTGGCAGGCCTGTGCCTTTTCTTTATGGGTTATGTTTTATATTTGATCATTCCATTGGAGGATAGATATTTTTTGGTGTGGTTTTTCTCTTTCCCTCCTTGTTTGGTTGTAGAGATTTCTCTTGGTGATTTTTTCTCACGAGCTCTTCTAGAATTTTTGGTGAGATGCTCTTCTATTTTATATGAGTTTCATGTTGGGTTTCAGGTGGCTTTGGAGTGTTATTTTTATTATGAGTGATTTTGGGGCTTCCTTTGCAGACTTTCGTGATCTATGGTTTCCCAGAGTCTTTCTATGAAACCCAGTGATGAGTTTTGTTCTTTTTGCCTCAATGTGGGGCTTCATATGTTCTACTCCTTTGTTCTTCTTTTCCATTTTCTTGAGCAGTATTTAAGAAGAGTCGAGTTTGGTTACAATGTATACCATTGGAGATGTATATCAATTCATTCTAAAAGTAGAAGAGAATCTTAAAAAAAGAATTGAGAGAAAGAAAAATGGAAGAGGTTGTGGTGGAAGGACTAGTGGATAGTCATATGGAGGCCAAATTAAAGATCAAAACAAGAAAGAAGAATCTAGTACTGGTCATAATAAAAAATAAAAGAAATTCTACGAGTCCCATTATCAAAATAATGGTGATGAAAGAGGAAGAGGTAGGGGATGTAGATCAAGAAGAGTTGGCTTTTGTGGAACATGTTTCTAATGCAAAGAATGACATAGAGGCTATGGGTGTCTCCAATATCAAGAGACCAAAAATAGGAAACTAGATGGAAATGAACAAATTGTACATGTAGATGAGGATGCCAAGAATTAAAATTTTGAAGAAGCTAAAAGAGAAGAGGATCTTGTTACTAAAAGACCTTTTCTAAATGATGAGAAAGAACTAGGCCAAATGAACGATTTATTTCACACAAGAAGTGAGTGTAATAGTAAACTTTACAATGTTATTATATATGGAGGTACTAATGATAACCTTGATTTAGAGGAAATGGTTGGTAAATTAAAGCTAGAGAGAAGGCATCAAAATCCTTACCATATTGCTTGGCTGTAGAAGGAGCACAAGGCTTTAGTTAATGAATTATTAGAAAATGGTACCTCAACCTTGCAATAATTAAAATATTCTATTGATAAAAGGGTAACTAAAGATACATGAGTGCAAGGGGATGCAAACGAGGGCCTCTAACAAATTTTATCAAGGGGATGAAAATGAGGATCTCTATAAATTTTTATATATAATTTATCCTTGTGAATCCTAACCTTTTATCAATAGGTCATAGGTCCAATGGTGGATATTTAATGTGTCTTTTTTGGGTGGTTTTAGCCCATGGTTTTGTAATACCATCTGATGGTTTCATGTTTTGTAACTGATATATATTAGGTACATGATATACATTTTGATGTATTATGAGAGTCTCATATTTGTTGAGTAATCTCTAGATCTCTATTGGAAATACTCCTATGAGAAGATTTCTTTAAAATTATATTATAATATGTTGTTGATTTTTGGATACTATATTGGATAGATTTTGGAATTTGGGGATTTTCTCCTGAAATGATTTTCAACCACATTAATCACCATGTTTTTGTATGGATGATTACTCTTCTATGTTTTTTTTGTTGTTGTAAAGATCTGAAAAAGTTTTGCATAACCCTCGTCTCAAGGTTAGTGTATGAACTTTTTCTACTACCATTTATTGCATGAACAAGGTATGGTAAAGTTCGAACATAAAATATATGATCATGATGTTTATGTGATATTATTCCTATGGATATATTTATGTGCTATTAGGGAAACTGTGCCAATCTAATTTTCATGAAATATATGATGAGTATGCAAATACCTAGTCTTTGGAAAAGGTTCGAGTTCAATACAAGCCAAATCAATTGAAAGAGGTAGAGGAAAAAACATGTGGTAATGCAAGAATGTGTTTAGAAGACAGGAGAAAATTTTTAGATGGCACGAAGCATGATCATATGTGTTTTGATTCAATCCACAAAGATTACAAAAAGCAAGTTGAGGATGTACCCAAAGAAGCTGCAAATTTGTTGGAAAAGTTTTAGAATAATGTATTTGATTTAATGCACTTGATAGATTACCACTTGTGAGGAAGATAAGTCACAAGGGGGATATGATTCTTGGAGCTACATTTCAAAACAAAAAGTCTCATATAACTTCTCTAGTGTAGAATGAAGATTTGAATACACGAGTACAATAACTTTTGTGGAAGGGATTGATTCAAGAGTGTTAAGTATATGTGTAGTTCTTGCAATGAAGGCACCAAAAAGAGTGGATAATGAATGAGGTTTACATATTTTTAATCCATAAACAAGATTACAATCACAAATACATTTCCCTTTTTGAGGGTGGGTGATAAATTATAGATTGTTTGAGTGAAGATGAGTACTTCATGAAGATATATTTGAAGAGTGGATATCCCCAAATACATATTAGATAAGGAGCTGAATGAAAAACAACATTTAAAACCAAGGGTTCCTTGAATGAGTGGTTAGTTATACTCTTTGGGCTAGCCAGTGCACCAAGCACACTGATGTGGCTCATGAAGGAGATATTACAAGATTTTTTGGGTGATTTTTTCATTTTTTACTCGGATGGTATTTCAATTTTAAATAAGACATTGGAGGATCAATTGATGCATATCCATAAGGTGTTTGAAAAGTTCAGAGAAGAGAGTTGTTGATTAATGTCAACAAATGCATCTTTACGAAGAAATTTTATGTACCTAGGATTCTTTGTCTCATTAGATGGTCTTAGAATGAACCTAGAAAAGGTAAAGGCTATCCTTGAATGGCTTTCCCCATAGAGTGATCCAAAGATGAATTTTTTTCATATTTTAGAAAGTTTTTCATAAAAAGTTTATTAAAGATTTTTGTACTATTTGTGCACCACTACCTAAAATAGTGAGAGGAAAAAAGAAAGAATTAAAATAGACTATAAAGTAGCAAGGATTGTTTATTTGTTAAAAAGAAACTTTATTGACAAATCTTTTATGGTATAAATAGATTTTAAGTAAGGGAAAACCATTTCTTATTTTAGTAAAAAGTTGAATTTTGTTAAGAGAAAATATTTTGTTTATAAACACACGAGTTTTATGCTATAATTCAAGAATTGAAGAAATGGAGACACTAAATTTTTCCAAAATAGTTGGTTTTTTATTTATCATCAAGATTTACAGTATTTGAATAGTCAAGGAAAGTTGAATCAAACTAATTTGAGATGGGTTGACTTTTTATCGAGTTACACTTTTTTTTCGAAGAAAATGAGTGGAAAGTCCAACATAGTTGTAAATTTCTTGAGTAGAAGGTAGAATTTGTTGATCAATATGCATATTGAAGTTATTGGGTTTCATGAGCTCAAGAGTTTGTATATACAGGATCAAAAAATTTAGAGAGAATTGGGGATCATGCATGGAACCTAAATTATGTTAGACTAGAAAAGGTGGTTAAATTTTATAGTCCAAGATGGAATGTTATTTAAAGGAAGATATTTTTGCATTATAATCATCTTTGTGAGAGAAGACCAAATCAAGGGTAAGCATAATGGAGGATTGGCTGGACCACTTGGATTAAGTTTTGGGCATCCTAGAGAACCAATCCTTTTATGGCAAGTTATCAAAATAAGATTTTTCTTTTAATGATATCTTATACTTGGAACGTTTCATAAGCTCTCAAGGAGTCTAGGTTGATTAATAGAAGATTTAGGCATTCTTGAATTGGCCTCCACCAACCAAACTTATTTAGTTAGAGGGTTATTTGGATTGTGAAATTATTATATAATATTTTTTAAAGTTTTATATTAACTTGTTACCCCCTTGAATTATTTGAGCAAGAAGGGATCTTGTTCTTGTAACCCGAAGGATCAAAGAATATTTTGATAATCTTAAGGAGGTAATGAGTTTATGTCAATTGCTTGTAATTCTATTTTTCTTATTTTTTAGTGTGATGATAACTCAAAAGGGACACCCAATAAATTTTGAGAGTAGTAAACTAAGTTAGATAAGGGGTACTTTATCTATCACAAGGAAATATTTACAATTATGCATGTTCTTGACAACTTTGGGAAACATGTCATATGTGGAAAGCTTATGGTTAAGTTGATCACATTAGTCACAAATTATTTTTGAATGAAAAGGATTTGAATGATCTACAACCATAATAGGAGAATGAATTTCACAGTTACAAAGTATATATTGAGTACATTAAGGGGAAGACAAATTTAGTTGTTGATGCTCTTTCTAGGAAGCCTTCTTTGTGAAATTTTTTACTACTACAACTAATTAGAGAAAATCCATCATCACATCATATGATAAGGATTTAATTTTTCTAACATCTTGTTAGAAAAATTTGATCATGAAAAGTACACTATTATTGATGGGTTGATCTATTACAAGAACTATATATTCTTAGTTTTGGGATTTAAATTCAAGGAAAAGATACCAAGAGATTTTCATAATACAACATTATTTTGTTATGTCAAGGGTACTATAAGACATATAACCATATCTAGTAGAGGTTTTCTTAGAAGGGAATGAAGTAATATATACTCAAACACATTATAGAATGCATGATATGTTAGAAGCTAGGATTTTCCGTGCACCAAAAGATCGACCTATCAATGCCTAATATAACTACTAGAATTATAGAAGGCACAAGAGGCTGTTAAACCATTTCATGAATCTCGCAAGAGATGCTAGCCCACTGCCAAAAATCCCCCTCCCAGCGTCACTCTCTATTGCTTGCGTGATTTGAACCTATGACCAAGCTCTAATACCACTTGTTAGAAGCTAGGATTTCCGTTGCACCAAAATATTGACCTATCAATGCTCGATACAACCACTAGACTTATAGAAGACATTATAGGTTGTTAAACCATGTCATGAATCCCGTGAGGGAAGTTGGCCCACTGCCAACATTGTCCACTAGCAGACTAAGGATGAGCACATTTTTCTAAGGAGATTGTTTCAACCACTTCCAATCCATGATCATATAAGTGGGGGGGGGGGGAATTTACATGGATTTCTTTACAAGATTTATTAAAGGTAAAGGTAAATATTGTTTAATTTTTTTCGGTGATAGATTGAAAAAATATGCATATTTTCTTCCTATCAAATCTAAATTTAAGGCATCCCAAGTAGTAGACTTCTTTTACAAAGACATTTTTAGATTTTATGACTTGCTAAGAAATATTTTCAATAATTGGTATAGTATATTTCTCCTCTCTTTTTGGAAGGAATTTTTTTATTGGAAGGGAACAAAAACTCAACCCCAACATAATTTATAATTCAAACAATTGATGAACAAACATAAATTGTAACAAATTGATAGAGGAATACTTGAGAAATTATGTTTTCCATTAGTAGAGTTCTTGGGGAAAGATAGTTGCATCTAGGGAAGAAGCGTTATAATACCTCTTATCACATGTCCATTAGTGACTAATTTTTATTCTTTGTATGATTATGATGCACTCTCTTTTGTTTATTTATTATCTATGTATAATAGATTTTTTGCATTTAGTCACTTTATTAAAAAAAACTCAAGATATTTTGCGGTCACCTTAAATTTAACTTACATCATGCACAAAATAAAAGGAAGTCCTATGAAAATTAAGAGGAGAATAGAGAGAGTTTTTGAGTTGGGATTTTCCATTTTTATAAGGTTATAACGATGTAAGAAGATTTACTTGAAGAATAATAGAGAAGAGAATATCAACCCTAAGGTTTATGGGTCCCATAAAATTGTCAACAAGGTGGGAGAGGTAACTTATGGACACAAGTTGTCACTAGGTAGCGAGATACTCAATGTCTTCCATTTTTCATGTCATAAGAAATCGATGAGACATAAATTTTTACTTTCACATGAGTTACCACCCTTGGATGATGAGGGGAAAATAGTTGTGATTCCTAAGGTTTTGGAGACAAGAGAAAAGATGAAGACAAAGCGGAGTATCACAAAACACTTGACCAATTAGAAAATTTTTCCAGTAAAAGATGCAACATGGGAAGGATAAGAATATTCAAAATATAAATCTTCATTTCTTAAGAACAAGTGATCTTTGTAAGGGAGGATTTTTAATGTCCCCTTTCTAAACTAATTTAAGTTATCTAGAAATAATAAGTAAAGACCAACAAATAAACTCTTAGAAAGTTTGGTTTTCAAGTTGAATTGGTCTAATTAAATTTAATGAAAAAAATTAAGTATTGTTTGAAGTAATATTAAATTAAAAAATATGATTTAGATGTTTCCAAGAGTGTATTTGAATTTTGGGAAGGAATTTGGTTGCATGAAAGATCAATTTCAACAAGTGTACCTCATTTTGGGAAGAGAATATTGGAAGACAATGGACAAATGGAAATTGGAGTTATATTTATTGGTTGTAACCATCTCTCATTCCTTTGAATTTTATTTGGGTGACCAAAAACCAATTTGAATTCACTTGTCATTAATTAGCTTATGGCTTTCATTTTTTATTCATTCCATCTTCTCATAACAAGTGATTAATGTTGTTTGTTTCATAGGCTGGTAAAACATTACAGGTGAAATCTTGAGTGTTGATAAACCATGTAAATTGTAGCTTAAGGATAGTGGTTATAATGGTATTTAGAAGAAATCTTAATGAAAGACATTATTTATTATATTTATCTTTAGAATTATATTTTTGTTTAAAAGGCTTTTGTACAAGTTTAGAGCGCATAGCTGTGTCATTTTTGTTGTTGTTGTTGTTTTTGTTTTTTATTAAAAATAAGCCAAATAAGGGGACTGACCTTGTTGGCAATTATATGGGTCCCATAAAATTGTCAACAAGGTGGGAGAGATAGCTTATGGAAAAAAAATTTCACTAGGTAGAGAGCTACTTAATATCTTTCATTTTTCATGTCATAAGAAATCGATGAGACATAAATTTTTACTTTCACATGAGTTCCCACCCTTGGATGATGAGGGAAAAATAGTTGTGATTCCCATGGTTTTGGAGACAGGAGAAAAGATGAAGACAAAGCGGAGCATCACAAAACACTCAACCAAATGTAAAGGTTTTCCAGTAAAAGATGCAACATGGGAAGGATAAAAATATTCAAAATATAAATCTTCATTTCTTAAGAACAAGTGATCTTTGTAAGGGAGGACTTTTATTGTCCCCTTTATAAACTAAGTTTAGTTATCTAGAAATAATAAGTAAAGACCAATGGATAAACTCTTAGAAAGTTTAGTTTTCAAGTTGAATTTGTCTAATTAAATTTAGTGAAAAGAATTAAGTTTTCTTTGAAATAATATTAAATTACAAAAGATGATGTAGATGTTTCAGAGAGTGTATTTTAATTTTGGGAAGGAATTTGGCTGTGAAAGATGAATTTTCACAAGTGTACCTAGTTTTGGGAAGAGAATGTTGGAAGGCAATGGCAAATGGAAATTGGAGTTACATCTATTGCTCGTAACCATCTCTCATTCCTTTGAATTTGATATGGGTGACCAAATACTAATTTGAATTCGCTTGTCATTAATTAGCTTATGGATTGCATTTTTTATTCATTCCATCTTCTCATAACAAGTGGTTAATGTTGTTTGTTTCATAGGCTGGTAAAACAATGCAGGTGAAATCTTGAGTGTTGATAAACCATGGAAATTGTAGCTTAAGGATAATGGTTATAATGGTATTTAGAAGAAATATTAATCAAAGATATTTTTTTTTTTTATTTATCTTTATAATTGTATTATTGTTTAAATGGTTTTTTTACAAGTGTAGAGTGCATAGCTAAGGAGTTTCTGTCATTGTTGTTGTTGTTGTTGTTGTTGTTGTTGTTGTTGTTGTTGTTGTTGTTGTTGTTGTTGTTGTTTTTGATTAAAAAGAAGCCAAATAAGGGGACTGACCCAGTTATAGAATCATAGCCAAAAAGATAAGTAGAGGAGTGCATAGCTAAGGAGTTTTTGTCATTGTTGTTGTTGTTGTTGTTGTTGTTGTTGTTGTTGTTGTTGTTGTTGTTGTTGTTGTTGTTGTTGTTGTTGTTGTTGTTGTTGTTGTTGTTGTTGTTGTTGTTGTTGCTGTTGTTGTTGCTGTTGTTGTTGCTGTTTCTATTGTTGTTGTTGTTGTTGTTGTTGTTGTTGTTGTTGTTGTTGTTGTTGTTGTTGTTGTTGTTGTTGTTATTTTTATTGTTTTTGATTAAAAAGAAGCCAAATAAGGGGACTGACCTAGTTACAGACTCATAGCCAAAAAGATAAGTAGGAAGAAGCAGCACCACAAGAAGTGGTAATGGACAACCATAGATTACAAGAGAAACACACTCAGTAATGAACCAAGAAGGAAAGCACAAGGCCAAGGAAAGCCAAAAACACTACAGGACTCATAGAAACCCATAGATAGCATTTGCCCACCTTTATAGAAGCTAGAAACCACCTAGAAGGGAAAGACACCATAGCACAATCCCACACACCAAACTCTATAGGTAGACCAAATCTAGCAAACCCAAAACTTCTCAAGCACAAACCATATTCCCACCTCCATAGAGGACATGTCCACCTCCATAAGGATGGTGAGAGAGAATAAGAAGACCCAGATGAAACCAACCTCCATAGAAGAAAACAAAACAACCCCCAAACCAGCTACAAATCTTGACCAGAAAAAAATTGATCAAAACTTGCCCTTGAAAACTTCCAGTAGACAACTGATCACAAAGGAAAGAAAGAACACTATCCATAACACCCAAAATGGACAGTCTACCGTAGGTAAAATAAAATTTATACCAATCAGTAACAATGAGAAAAACAAATTCCAAGGACCGACCCCAAACAACCTTAAAGAGCCAGAACATTCACAAAAATAATGTAGACTTAGACAATACCTAGTATGGTCCCAGTCTGAGACAAGATACTCTTAGACGCAGGAAACCATAACCCTTCCCCCTTAGCAGAGATAAAAAATCTTGAACCCCACTCGAGAGAACAATCCTAGACCCAAATCTACACCCCTCCTAGAGTAGGGTCGTTCAAAAAAAGAGTTTTCTTCAAAGAACCCGCACCTCTGTAGTCAAGGATCTGAGGCTAGTCTTACAGAAAAGACCACATCCATAGAGGAAAAATATCCCCTCCACCTTCAGTAGTACCATCCACTACACAGAGTCCATACCCCTAACCATACCACACCTGCTGGACTAGGAGAAGCCGAGAGTCCAACCACAAAGATGAAACCAATGGGCAGGCTTCCAAACCATGACCTTCTCCCCCAAGCATCTGAATGGGGAAACCAAAAATAGACAGAGCTCCCAATCCTATTCCCTACCCCATCTCCCACTCACAGGATGTTCGTTCAGTAACTCCACCCTTATTTCAAGTTGTAGAATAGAGTAAACAATTGGGCCAATGAAGGCATGACCAAGAAAAGTTTCGCGAGGTTAGAGGAGCCAAACAACACCTCCACCACCCCACAAAACTTGATTCAAACACCCCGTCCTATCAGTATACTTCCAGCGTTACGGAAAAGAGGTCCACAAGGCCAGGGAAACATAGCCAGTGTGCCTCCAAAAACTATTCCTGCATCCCTCAAGATTTTTAACAGCGATGGGAGTGCCACAACCATAAGAAATCATCAAACTAACCAACACAAATAGGTCTCTCAAAACACAAAGGGAGCGCCTCGAAAAAAACTCACACGATTCATTCATCTAGTCCCCACTAGTAAATCCAAGGCTCGTGCATGAGGGGAAAGAGGAGAAAAAACCATAGTGTGTAGAAAAATAGTACCCCTACACACCAAAACTAGAATGAGCTCCAGAATCCCCACAAACCAATAAGGGCCAGAGCCATAGTAGTAGGGCCAGTTCCCATAACAAAGAGGAGAAAACCAAGCACCCTCCACTTCAACACAACTAAAAAATGGAACCCACGGCAGGAGCGCCTTTCAGAAATTCTTAGATCTTCCAGGATCATCCTCACTATTGAGCTCTCTCTCCGCAAAAACCCCAAAATTTGAAAAATTTCCCCTTCCGATCACACCCTCACCCATCGCTAATATATTTCATAAGTGCTTGTTGTTGTTGTTGTTGTTGTTGGTGTTGTTGTTGTTGTTGTTGTTGTTGTTGTTGTTGTTGTTGTTTTTGTAGTTGTTAGATAAATATTTTAATTCTCATAACATTTTATAGGAATGATATCACATATGTATTTCTATTATAAATATTAATCTAGAGTTTCAAGAGTTTAATTAGATTTTACAATTGATTTCCCTAGTGTTTTATCTCTAGATTTGAGATTTTTATTAAGAAATGTCCAATATATGTTATGACTAGTATTTTATGTATTTAGCATTAAATTTTTTTTATTATAAATTATTATATCAAGATGGGCATGAAGACATTAGGCCACACCCTCTTTAGAGCATGTTATTGAGATTCTTGGTGAGCATTTTGGTACGCCTGATTTTACTAACATTTATATTTTGACAAATCTAAAGTTTAAATTAGGAATAGACTTTAAATTAGATGCACATATACATATACCATGAGGGCTTCACTAACGGGGTAATACTATAACATGTGTACTCATATTAGGGGGTTTAAAATGGGAAAAAAATAGGGCAATATATTGCCTAATTGGGGGACAGGAGGAGGTAGGGGCAGGGGGTTTGGGGTGGATTTTTGCTGGGATGGGGAGCATGGCGGGGTTGGGAGGTTAAGAGGGTTTATAGAGGAAAATGGGTGTGTAGG
>MU223910.1:590631-602823 GCA_018584345.1 Thuja plicata | reverse complement strand
TTGGGACAATGCTTTTTGAAAATAGGGGTATTCTTTAGTATGCCACAATGCGGGTGATATGACCCAGGTTGACTAAGTGAATCCCTTGTGACATATACATTTATATATGTTTGTGTGTGTGTGTGTGTGTGTGTGTGTGTGTGTGTGTGTGTGTGTGTGTGGGGTTAAAAATTTAGTTTAAATTTGATATATTAAAACTAATGCATGTCAACACATTCAATCGCTCACTATAAGAATGTCTAACTTAAAAATAAAGATAACTCAATAAATACAATAAATATAGTAAAATTTTGATTTCTATTGCTAAATCATAATTCTAATGTCCATGTTGTTGATGAGGAGTGATATAGGGCGCATGCTTAATGAAAATCGATAGGGAGTACTTGATTTATAAGTCAAAAGAAAAATAAGTATTAAATAAAGAAAGATAAATCAAGGCTTTAGGTTTCATAAAATTATTTTCTGCGATGGATTGTTTGTTTCTTAGCATTACCAACCATCTACATTTTAGAAATAAAACCCTAGAGTGGGATATATAAAATAACTTATACAAGTAGATAACTACTTTTTAATGTAGTTGTGAGTGCTTCCCTAGTCTATCAATACTTTTACCCTAAGAAACCCTTAGTCATGAGACTTTGTATTCAACTAGTGCATACAAAGAAATTTTGGTTTAAATATCTCCTAAATCCTCATCTATTTGATTGTAAATATATTAAATTTATTGTATATCAAAATTCTTAGATTTAACATACCCAATCTTTTCGAATTAAATGTTTTAAAATAACATTTAATAATATGTATTATCTCTTCCAAATACTTATAAGAAAATTTAAGTCAATTTCTATCACATGACATATAGCTATTTAATATCCTAGAATTATCATGATTTTTAAAAAAAACTTTGACACTTTATGATAAATATAAATATTTTTTCAATAAGATAAACATTATTTAAAAATAAATAAAAATATATAAAATATTAATCTAAGTTTATATTAAAAAAAATAATTCAACTATTATAAAATTATAATAATTTTGATTCCATCATGTTAATTAATTAAAAACTATAATTAATTACTAATTTGTATAGTATAGACCGTCACAAAAAGCTTAGGAAACCTATATAATTAACAACATTATTTTTCTCCATTCCATCCAATACAATGTTTGTGCTATATGACAATTATGAAAAGCCAAAGTGCTAGTTAAATTTTCAAATATGACAAGAGTGGAACATATTAAAGTAAAAATAAAGTCCTTTTTTAATTTTAATTGATTAGAGCTGGTTTGCAAAAGTTCAAGAGAAACGATAAGCAAATTGACGAAAAAAGTTAACAAATAGACAAGGCAACCAATGTTATATGTTTAGGATCCTTATAGAGAATGACACCAAAAGGTACATAATTCTCTGTCATCTCTTGAATCTTTCTTCAATGATTTAATATATTGGGAGATTTATACGACGAAAAATCGTTGAAGCCAACAATATTAGACCCACCAACATCATAAAATGTTTTTATATTTATGTGATTAAGACATATGCTTTTGATATATAAGTCAATATGATATTGTGCAACGTTGATAACATTATGGTTTATTTCTTCTTTGGAATATTTTACGTTATGGTCAGCATCAATGATATATTTCAGGATCTTGAAGCTATTATAAAATTTAATAAAAAGAATTGATATTATTATGTTTTGAAGAATATGTATGTATATCAAAATATATAATCATGAATTATACTTGAAAAACACACCAATAAAATAAAAGACTTTGAACATTTCTCTGTTTCATAAAAACCAGATGACAGTTTTAAGAAACAATTTCATTGTTTGTATACTGTCTTTTATTAATATAAAGCCATATATAGTTCATTTTTTTCACTCTTGTAAATGGTGTGATTATATCTATTAAGATGTGTATTTCCTTTTCGCATACGAATAACCAAATAAATGAACAGGAAAGGGACAAATAAGAGAAGTTTTTAAAATTTCCTAATGGTTTTAGATCTGTAAGGGTTGATAATAAGAATATCTATGTGGATTGTTTTACTTTTTCATCCCTGTTTCTTATTTCGTTTCAGATAATCTATGGGGATATATTTAACTAATAAACGATAAGAAAGAAAATTCCTTATCATAAATAATAAAAAGATTATTTGAAATAATAAACAAAAAGAAAGAAAATTCCTTATTATAAATAATAAAAAGATTATTTGAAATAAAGGTGTTGATCCTTAAATTATTACATAAATATATTATAAAATTTATAAAGTTAAAAAGGACTCTCCAACTTCATTACCAAATCTATTAAACATTGGCAAACAAACAAACAAAAAAAACATTTGCAGCGTTAATAAATGTCAATCAGTGAAAATTGCAGAAGAGGGTTTTCCTCGCGCGACACATACAGGAGAGCAGTCGTACGGCTATGAGGGAGTCTATTTGCTGGGCTCTAATGGTCGCGAATGGGGTTTCCAAGAGTCTCACTCTTGCTGGAGCCTCAACTGGTGGTGGATCTTCTCCCGGGGTGAGTTCACAGGCGAAGGAGACATTTTATGTTGGAGAGAGCTCGAAGTTTAATAAAGTTAATGGGTGCCTTTCGCGTAGCCAGGATCGGCATGTGCTGGTTATCCCTCCGAAGGCAGTAATGGAAGATGTGGACTATTTGGCCAAACATGCATTGATATGCAAGTTTCTTGGTATCCGGATTTCCCTGTCGGATCTAGAAACCTGGATTCGCCGTTCGTGGCAGGTGGAAGGTGATATGGATATTATGCTGGCTGGTAATAGCTACTTTTTGGTGGCTTTCTCTTGCATGTCAGATTGGGACTGGGTCTTTGAGGGAGGCCCATAGTTTTATGACCGTGTGGGACTTTTCATCAAACCCAGGCATACGGGGTTCAATTCTGCTGAGGATCTCCCTTCGAGGGTTCCTGTTTGGGTCCGCCTACCGCGGCTTCTTTTGGAGTTCTGGCACAAGGATATCCTTCGATAGATTGATGCTTTGCTTGGGAAGCCGGCTATTATAGCACATCAATCACTGGATAAAAAGATTATTTCTTATGCCCATATTTGTGTTGAAATTGATTTAAATAATCCTTTGCTAGATTGTTTGGAAATTTGCCTAGGCTCTTCTTCTTGGATTCAGTAGCTAGACTATGAATCCCTTCCCTTTTGATGCCGCATTTGTCATGAGTATGGTCATTTACAGCGCCAATGCCCTCAAGCCTCTAAAGGCAATGGTACTCCTGGCGGGTTCTCAAGCCCAAGGATGACTAATGATGGTAAGGGGAATGGTCAAAATGTTAGTACTGGAAAAGGGAAAGTTCAGACTGATAGTACTGGTAAAGGGAAAGCTTAGATGAATACCTTATGCCAAGGGAAAGGGCCAACAAACACTACCAGTCCTGATAAGGATGGTTTTATCCCTTCTAGCAACCATGCTAAGGGAAGGGGTCAAAAGCGACCTCATCTAGATCCGCAAGTGGATTCAGGGTTCAATCGATTTGAGGTGCTAGACAACATGGTCATAGAAGAAGGCATTCCCGTAGATGCTCAATGTGGGGTTACTGGCTCAGATGGGGGGAGTTCTATTCTTAGTGGCAACCAGGATGTTGTAGTTTAGTAGCAGTCGGAGACCCCTATTGGCCTTGAGTCTGGTGCCCTTGTGGTTTCTCCTACTCCACAGGAAAAGGATATTCTTCTGGCAGATTTTGTAAAGGATGTGTTTTCCTCTAGTAAAGGAATGGGATCTTCTCTTTCTTTGGGCCTGATGCAAAGACCGTTTAAGAAAGTCTCTTTTGCTACTCCCTTAAGAGTTGGGCGAAAGCAGGATCAAGAAAAATTAAACTTACAGGAGATTTACTGGTAGAGTCTGGGGCTGTAAAGACCATGGATGAACATTTCCCCCTCTCTACTCAATGATTATTGTCACATGGAATGTGAGGGGGTTGAATAGCATCCCTAGACAAAAATCTATTCATGAGCTGGTGGCTGATCATTCTCCAGCTATCCTTTGTATCCAGGAGACCAAGCTTTCAGTGGATTCCATGTTTAGATGTGCTCCTAATATTTGGTTTCTAGGGCAATGTCAGTGTGTTGGTGCTTTGGGGAGCTCTAGTGGTCTTTCCTTTTGTTGGGATCCTAGGAAAGTTACACCTCTCTACTCGATCTCTTGTCACTCGGCTCTCTCAATGGTGGCCTCTTCTCTGGAAACTGGAGAGATGATTCTTGTTACTAATGTGTATGCCCCTATAGATCTCCCTGACAAGATTAAGCTCTAGGAACATATTAGGCATGTTATAAGCTGTCAACCATTCTTGCCTTGGATTGTTGCCTAGGATTTCAACTCTGTCATTAGTCTGGAGGAGAAGCGGGGTGGGCTAACTTGCTTGGGTCCTTCTTTTGAGCTTCTTCAATAAAATATGGATCTTTTACATCTCTCTAATGTTAGACCTCTTAATGGGCTCTTGACATGGAACAATAGAAGGGTTGGAGATGATGCCATCTCGGTACGCTTGGATAGGTTCCTGGTTTCCTGCTTTTGGAATTGTGGCTCTCTTTCTCTCTCTTCTAAAATTCTTGATTGGAGAGGCTCTGACCACTAGCCTATTAAGCTCACGGCTAGTTATGTTGCCACCCCCAAGAAGCCTCCCTTTAAGTTCCAGCTGATGTGTCTTCGAGCCTCTTCTCTCCACGATTTAATGGCTCACTGGTGGAGACAAGGTGGCCCTGCCTATGGCACTGCTATGTTCTCCTTCTCTAAAAATTTATAGTATGTCAAAAGGAAGTTGAAGAATTGTAACAGGACTTGTTTTGGTAATCTCCAAATCATGAAGAAGAGGGCTCAGGATCGTCTAGATGTTATTACTAGGCAGATTCAGGATTTGGGTTTTTCTAAAGCTCTTGGCATAGCGGAATCCCAAGCTTCTAGTGATTTAGCAGAGTGGGATCTTAGAGAAGAAATTTATTGGAAACAGAAGGCTCAAGTTGACTGGCTTCAAGAAGGGGACAATAACACCACATTTTTCCATAAATTTGTGCAGGCTCGACGTAACAGGAGTTACATTTATTCTCTTGTCACTTCTAATGGGATGCATCTGACCTCCTCTCAAGCTGTGTCCAGGGAAGCTATTCAGTTTTACTCTGCTCTCTTTTCAGATGACTTGCCTCCAGCAGAGATTGAGGAGAATATGATCTTGTCCTGTATTCCCTCTGTTGTGATAGGGGATATGAATGACTCTCTTATGTGGCCGATTTTTACATTTGACTTGGAGGAGGTGGTCTTCAACTTGCGTAAGGAAAAAGCTCTGGGGCCTGATGGCTTCCCTATTGAGTTCTTCAAAGAATTTTGGGATATTATCAATCAAGACCTTTTGGATGTGGTTCAGGAGTCCTATTCCAAAAAAGCTATGCTCCAGGCTTTGAATGCTACTTTCCTAGTCCTTATTCTGAAGAAGGAAGAGGCTAATCAGCTGGACTTCTTTCGGCCCATTTCTCTATGTAATGTGGTCTATAAAATCATTACTAAGCTCCTAGTGGAGAGGCTTAAAGTTCGGCTTCTTATGGTTACCTCTAAGGAACAAGGGGGTTTTGTGGCTGGAAAACAAATTTTGGATGGGGTGGTTATTGCTTCTAAACCCATTCACTATATGTGTACTTCTATAGAGTGCCCCATGTTCATCAAGCTCGATATGGCTAAGGCTTATGACAGAGTCAATTGGGGTTTCTTGCAGAAAGTTCTTTTGGCTTTTGGCTTCAGTCAGGAATGGGTTAGCTCGGTTTGGATCTGTGTTACTAATCCCTCTTTCTCGGTCCTTCTTAATGGTGAACCATCTAAGTTATTTGGGGCCTCTAGGGGTCTTCGCATGGGAGATCCTCTTTCTACTTATTTGTTTATCATTATGGCTGAGGGACTTGGCAGACTTATCAATTATCATGTATCCCAAAATTTGATTTAGGGCTAGCGATGGGGAAATGGTCTGCCCACTCTTTCCCACCTCCAGTTTTTTGATGATAGGGCCCTTGCTGGGAGAGCTCGGATTTGTGAAGCTAAAACCTTGTAGCTCACTTTGGATACTTATTTGGCTGCCTCAGGTTAGAAAATCAACGACCAAAAGTCCTCTATTTTTTTCTTCAACACTCCTGAGCCTATTCAGCAGTGGATTGCTAATATCTTGATATTTCAGATTGAGACTCTCCCTCTGACTTACTTGGGTGTCCCTATTATGGTGGGAAGACAGCCCAGGATTTTCTGGCAGAGCTTACTTGACAAGCTTTGACAAAAATTCAATCATTGGACTCATAGGTGGCTCTCTACTACTGGCAGGGTGACTCTCCTACAATCTGTGATTTAGGGCCTTCCTATTTACAAAAGCATGGTTCAGGCTGCCCCAACGTATTTTCTTTAGGAATTTGATGCTCTTTCTCGCCAATTTCTTTGGAGTGGCAATTTGCAAAATTCTAAAAGGAGCCTCGTCAATTAGGATACCGTCTATAGGCCAAAAAAGGAAGGAGGCTTCGGCCTTCATTCTGCTATCTTTTTCAATCAAGCTTTTGCTACCAAGCTCTATTGGTGCTAGTGCTCCAGTCAGTCCTAGCTTTGGACCCATATCCTGTCACACAAGTATTTAGCTGGCATTGAACCTTCAGATGTTTCCAGGTTTCCTCTTGAGGAAAGAGGCTCTATGGTGTGGAATACCTTCAAGATTGGTGCTCACCTGGTGAAAAAAAGTATTTTTGGGATCTGTAACAGAGGTGTTGAGGCTTTGTTTTGGAGTGATTCCTAGAATGGCCATCCTCCTCTCTTGTCCTCTCATCCACACTTGCAACCTCTTTGTGATTTTTTCCTTTTTGCTGGATGGAATAAGGTGGCTCATTATAAGGAGGCTCATAACCTGGGCCTTGGTGTTGGTTATAGATGGAAGAATTCTTCTGATTGGTCGTCAGGTGTTTCTCTGGGGAATCGGTTAGAGCTTTCTCTAATCTTGGCTTCTAGGGACTGCAGCTCTTTGTAGGAACCTGATGTTCTAGCTTGGGGAGGTGCTTCTTCTAGCAAGTATTCTATTTCTTCAGGGTACCTTGCGCTGACTAAGAAACTGTTTGGTGAGGTAGAGGTTTCTTGGTAGAAGAAATCTTGTAATAGCTTTTCTTGGCCTAAGCGTAACTTTTTCCTCTAGATTCTGGTTCATAATTGGTGTCTTACTTGGGATAACCTTTGCAAGAGAAGCTTCTAGGGGCCCTCCATCTGTGTCTTATCCCGCAATAGTGAAGAGACTATTTCCCACCTTTTTTTCCAGTGCTCCTTTGTCAAGCAGATTTGGCACTTCTGGTCGAGTGTGTGGGGATGCTTGTGACGACATGTTTCTTCCTTGTCTGAGTTCTGGGACCATCTAGGCCATCCCCCTTCCAAGACCTCTTTTCTTCAATTTGCTTGTACTATTGGCCCTTCCATTATTTTATGGCATGTTTGGCTTGAGAGAAATAGGAGGATCTTTCATGAGGTGCAGCTGGGGATCAGGCACCTGTGGGGGAAAATTGTTCATGTTAGTAATAACTGAGCGGGGGAAGTGAATTAGTGGCCCCAAAAATTTATCCTTTTAAACTTCAATCCACCAATTAATACACCTCAGATTATTAAGTCCCTACAAGATGTATGCCTTGAAATACTTAAAATAAATAACTGTCTGTCGGTTTACTTTGTTTGTCCTTTTTCTCCTTGATAACTGATAAGCAGTAAAACTTATTTACCGATACTCAGTAAATATGCATAGTATAGCAATCAATCCATAAATGCTTATGTGAAATGTAAAACACTAAAGTAATAAACCATACACACATAACACAAGGATTTTAACATGGAAACCCTACGAAGGGAAAAACCACTGGGACTGGTACCCCAAATTTTCACTCTTCTGAAGTGAGCCCTGTTAGGAGCCAACCATGTTAAAGGTTACAAACACATTATTAAGTACAAGCTTGTTAGAGGATTTTTATACATAGGTTATCACTTAGTATCTGGCATCTATGCTACCATACTTGAATCAGTCTCTAGATTGTCAATAGGCTTTATGTTAATCTTACTACCATCCTTGAATCAACCTCCTTCTTAGACTGTCAATAGGATTTAGGTAAGGCCGATGCTACTATCACGAGTCAAACTTATGGTAATCTATTAGAATATACCTCAATTACAAAAGACTGTTAAGTCCTGCTCTGTTAAGAGACTTAATGCTTCAATGGTTAAACTGAAACACAATGACCTATTTCTAATGCAACTTTAAGTTGTAGATATTTAGATCTATTTACGTACAATACCTTTTTGATCAATGTATCAATTCTATTCCTTTTTTCTTCATTCTTTCTGCTCTGTGATGCTGTGCTTTACTGTGTGTTATTGTCTACAAAATTCTTTAGCTCTCCCTTAGCTTGATTAATCAGGACTGCATGAAGTTTAACCTTCATCAGTTTCTCTTCAGCATCTTCTCTCAGTTCACTCCCCTGTGTATCTGAGTGTTTTTAAAATGAATTAAACTTGTCTCTTATATAGACATGATATTCCTTAATTCTTGGTTCTTGATTCTTGATTCTTGGCGTGAAAAACAATCCAACCAAATTGATTGATGACTTTAACTCCTGATTTATCACGTAATTATCTTCTTTTCAGCTGTATAAATCATCTTTAAATCACTTACTTAACTGTGGTCGAATAAAACAAATAAAACAAGTAGTTAATTCTATCCTTAAGCTCTGCCAGCTAGATATTTTGTCATTTTCTGATCTCTCTATTCTGTCAGTCAATTCTGCAGTTCGTCGGTGGTGACAACTGCCAGTTCTGTTGGTACAACTTTAGTTAGCTTCGGGATCTCCATCCGTCGGGCATCATTGGATCTTGCTCGTTGGGCAACACTATTTTTAGCTCATCGGGCATCCTGTGATTCTTCTTCGTTAAGCAACACTGTCTTCTTCTCGTCAGGTATCACTGTGACTTTATCTTTGTCTTTACTGATGGTGTACACTCCATTGGTGTACTCTGTCACTTGGTGAATACTTGAATTTTATGCATTGCTGAAAGAATAACCTTTGTTCCATTGATTCTCTGAAGTCTTTGGTATTATGTATATGACCATACAGATGATATTAAGTTGACATGAATGACAATACAAACCATTAACTAATTTAATGTCTTGCATCATCTTCAACTTAACATTATCAAACATTCAATCAGTTCCATGTCATCAATCTCTCCCTTTGGCATTGATGGCAACATACTATATTATCACACTATACTATTTCTAATACAACATGAAATACAATTGTTGAGATTCATCAATTTACCAAATAGTTTATTTTGATAACTGATAAAAATTTCTGACTGCCGGTAAGCTCTATAGTAGCTTAGATTTGATTCTTGCAGCTTTCTTTTCTTCTTCTGATGTGTTGTATCCTTTATTTGTGTCAATTTTTTCTCTCTTCTTCTTTGATGTCTCTGTCTTGTATTTGCAACTTTTATACAAATACTCTCCCTATGGACATGATCTCTCCCTGTTTGGAGTAATCTGATAATGAATAGTTTCTGATGATAATATGGATATATTCTCTCCCTTTGACAACAATGTCGAACAAATACTTTTACAAATATCTGACATACTGTAAAACAATTTCTTCTATCCATAATATATTCCTTGAATTTCCCTTATCCGTCATTAATATAATAGTTTTCTCTAGTGCTTGGTTATAACATATACCCTTATGTATATAGATGTAGCTTTGAAGTTCATGTTCGCTTGCATCAATCATGAATGATATTATGATAATATATGGTTGATGCAGCCTTCAGTCCTTTTACTGACTGATAGACATAGGTTTGACCCCTAGTCTTTTTCTCAGGTACTCAAATGTATCCTTGGGCAGTGGCTTGGTGAAGATATCAGCCAATTGTTCTTTTGATTGCACATATTCAAGTATCACCTCTTTTTCTTGAACTTGTTCTCTTAAGTAATGATATTTGATGGCAATGTGTTTAGTCTTTGCATGCATAACTGGATTCTTGGAAATATTTATTGCACTGGTGTTATCACAATAGATAACTACTGGTTCTCTAATCTTCATATGCATACCTTCCAACAACTGTTTGATCCATGCAATATTTGAGCAGTTTACAGCAGCAACAACATATTCTACTTCTGCAGTAGACTGAGAGATGCATCCTCGCTTCTTGCTAATCCATGTGACAAGTTTGTCACCCATAAAGAATGCTCCTCCAGTTGTGTTCTTCCAGTCATCAAGATTTCCATCCCAATCAGTGTCGGTGAACACTTTTAATTGAAATTTGCCTTCTCTTCTATACCATAAGCCAAATTCCTCAGTATTCTTCTGATATCTTAGAATTCTTTTCACAGCGGTTATATGTGATTCCCTGGGGTTAGCAAAAAATCTAGAAACAATTCCTACTGCATGTGCAATATCTGGTCTAGTGTGTACAACATACATGAGTTTTCCTATCATTGATCTATATAGGGTCTGATTTACCTCTGTTGTCTTGTCTTCTTTTTTCAATTTGCGTCCAGTAGCCATCGGTGTTCCAACAGGTTTGGAATCTTCCATCTTGAATATTTTCATAACTTCTTTGATGTATTTGGACTATGTAATGAAAATACCTTTACTTTGTTGAACGATCTATAGACCAAGAAAGAAATTGATCTCTCCAAACATAGACATCTGAAATTATTTTCTCATCTCCTCAGTAAATGATTTGCATAGCATATCATTGCCCCCAAATATGATGTCATCAACAAATATTTCATAAATCAAAGTGTTAGCATTAGTATCTTCTCTCAAATAAAGATTAGTGTTCTCACTAGTCCTCATGAATCCAATACTTATTAGATAGGAATGAAGTCATTCATACCAGGCTCTAGGAGCTTGTTTTAATCTATACAAGGCTTTGTGAAGTCTACATACCATGTTCCTCTTGTTTGTATCCACAAACCCTTCTGGTTTCTCAATGTATACTTCTTCTTCAAGTATTCCATTTAGGAATGTTGACTTGACATCCATTTGATATACTTTGAATCCTTTGTATGCAGCATAAGAAATTAGAATTCTTACTCCTTCTAGCCTAGCAACGGATGAAAAGGTTTCTCCATAGTCTATACCTTCCTCTTGTGCATACCCCTTGCATACTAGTCTTGCTTTGTTTCTTGTGACTTCTCCATTCTTGTTCAGTTTGTTCCTGAATATCCATTTTGTACCAATGACATTCTTGTCATCTGGTCTTGGCACAAGTGACCATGTCTTGTTCTTTTCAATATGTTCAATCTCATCATTCATAGTACTTATCCATTCTCCATTATCTAGTGTAGCATTGACAGATTTTGGTTCAAACTCACAAATTAAGCAATTTGTGTTTAAAGACTTACTTCTTGTTGTTGTTCTAGCTTTCTTATCTCCTATTATCTAGTTCTCTAGATGGTTCCTTCTTACATATCTTGCAAGTACAGGTACATCTCTTTGCATATCAGATTGATCTTCATTTCCTTGCACATTATCTTGATCATTATCTTGACCATCGGTAATAGCATTCTGACCATCAGTTACAACATTCTGTTGTTCTGGATTTAAGCACTGTTGCTTGGGTAGAATCATGGGTTCTTCACAATATAAAAATTTGTTGTATTCCTCTGGTTCTTTTGTGCTTTCCAGCTCATTCTTTTTTCCAAATTCATTAATCTTCACATTTGCACTTTCAACTATTTTTTTAGAAGCCTTGAGTAGACATTTAAAAGCTTTGCTTTTGGTAGAATACCACAGAAAAATACCTTCATCACTTTTGGCATCTAGCTTTCCATTTTTGTTATCCTTTAAGACATAACATTGACTCCCAAAGATTTTGAAATAACTTACATTGGGTGTTTTACCATACCATAGCTCATAAGGAGTCTTCTTTGAGTCCTTTCTTAATTTTACTCTGTCAAGTGTATAGACAACAGTGCTAACAGCTTCCCTCCAGAAGATCTAGGTGATGTCCTTCTCTATCATTAGTGTTCTTGCACAATTAATTATTGATCTATTCCTTCTCTCAGCAATCCCATTTTGTTGTGGTGTTCTTGGTGCAGAAACCTGTCTTTTTATACCATGCTCATTACAGAAATTAGTGAATTCATCTGATATAAATTCTCCTCCT
>MU223910.1:578166-588981 GCA_018584345.1 Thuja plicata | reverse complement strand
GCATCACCACCATGTACAAGTTTCAACTTGTCCCACATTGTCTTTGCATTTTTGCAATCTTTGACATCCTCAAATTCAACATCAGAGAGTGAGGCTGAAAGTTCTATAACCATGCAGTTATGTTCATTTTTTACTCTCAATTGATCTACTATCAGTGGTCCTATAGCCAACACATATGCAATATCTAAGTATTGAGTAATATCATTGCCAATACCTGAAAAGTGAAGTTTTATTATGCTTTTCCATGAAGCAAAGTTCTTTTTGTTCAACTTGAACACATCTCATCTATTCATCTTGTGATCTTTACTTAGGTCTTGAAACCTTCCTTCTAATAACACAAGCTCTGATACTAATTGTTAGTAATAACTGAGAGGGGGGGGGGGTGAATTAGTAGCCTCAAAAATTTATCCTTTTAAAAATAAATCCACCAATTAATACACCTTAGATTATTAAGTCCCTACAAGATGTATGCCTTAAAATACTAGAAATAAATAACTATCTCTCGGTTTACCTTGTTTGTCCTTCTTCTCCTTGATAACCGATAAGAAGTAAAACTTATTTACCAATACTCAGTAAATATCCAGATTATACCAATCAATCCATAAATTCTTATGTGAATTGTAAAACACTAAAGTAATAAACCATACACACATAACACAAGGATTTTAACGTGGACACCCTGTTAAGGGAAAAACCACTGGGACCGGTACCCCAAATTTTCACTCTTCTAAAGTGAGCCCCGTTAGGAGCCAACCCTATTAAAGGTTACAAAAACATGGTTAAGTGCGACCTTGTTAGAGGATTTTTATACATAAGTTGTCACTTAGTATCTGGCATCTATGCTACCATCCTAGAATCAGTCTCTAGACTGTCAATAGGCTTTATGGTAATCTTACTACCATCCTTGAATCAGCCTCCTTCTTAGACTATCAATAGGCTCTAGGTAAGACTGATGCTACTATCATGAGTCAACCTTTTGGTAATCTGTTAGGATATACCTCAATTACAAAAGACTATTAAGTCCTGCTCTGTTAAGAGACTTAATACTTCAATGGTTAAACTGAAACATAATGACCTGTTTCTAATGCAACTTTGAATTGTAGATATTCAAATCTATTTACGTACAATACCTTTCTGATCAATGTATCAATTCCATTCCTTTGTTCTTAATTCTTTCTGCTTTGTGATGCTGTGCTTTACTGTGTGTCGGTGTCTGTAGAATTCTTTAGCTCTCCCTTAGCTTGATTGATCAGCACTGCATGAAGTTTAACCTTCATCAGTTTCTCTTCAGCATCTTCTCTCAGTTCACTCCCCCATGTATCTGAGTGTTTTAAAAATGAATTAAACTTGTCTCTTATATAGACATGATATTCCTTAATTCTTGGTTCTTGATTCTTGATTCTTGACATGAAAAATAATCCAACCAAATTGATTTACGGCTTTAACTCTTGATTTATCTTGTAGTTATCTTATTGCCAGATGTATAAATAATATTTAAATCACTTACTAAATTATGGTCAAATAAAACAAATAAAACAAGTAGTTAATTCTATCCTTAAGCTCTGCCAGCTAGATATTTTGTCATTTTCTGATCTCTCTGTTCTGTCGGTCAATTTTGCAGTTCATCATCGGTGACAACTGCCAGTTCTATTGGTACAACTTCAGTTAGCTTCGGGATCCCCGTCTGTCGGGCATCATTGGATCTTGCTCATCGAGCAACACTATTTTTAGCTCGTCGGGCATCCTTTGATTCTGCTTCATCGGGAAACATTGTCTTCTGCTTGTCGGGTACCACTATGACTTTATCTCTGTCTTTACCGATGGTGTGCACTCCATCGGTGTAATCTATCACTTGGTGAATACTTGACTTTTATGCATTGCTGAAAACATAACCTTTGTTCCATTGATTCTCTGAAGTCTTTGGCATTATGTATATGACCATATAGATGATATTAAGTTGACATCAATGACAATACAAACCATTAACTAATTTAATGTCTTGCATCATCTTCAACTTAACATTATCAAACATTCAATCAGTTACATGTCATCAGTTCATTCTCTTCATGAAACACTCTTGGAAAATGTGACTTTTGTGGAGGTTTGGAACCTAGAGATGCTCGTATTTACTAATGCCTTTCCTTTCCTCTTCTGGGTGGCACCCCCTCTCTGCCCCACAAACACGCTGGGAATAGAGCCAGGCAGCGCTCTCAGCATGTTAATCGTGAGGGGCATTGGACTCCTCCCCAGTCTGGAGTTCTTAAAATCAATACTGATGGTTCTTCTCGGGGAAATCCTAGATCGGATGGCATTGGGGGAGTTGGGTGTGATAGCTCTGGTGATGTTCAATTTCTATTCTCTATGTACAAGGGTTACCATACAAATAACCTCATGGAATCCCTTGCTATCTTTGTTGTAGTGGAACAGTGTTGTCAACGTGGCTGGAGAAGGATTACCTGTGAGACAGACTCGCAGGTGGTAGTGAATTTATTGAATAGACAGAACCTTGTGGATGTGGATTGGCCTTTGGCTCTGGTTATTCAACAGATCATTCAGTTATGCAATTCTCTGGAATCTGTGTCTTTTATGCATTTCCCTCAGGAGTGGAATGGTGTGGTTGATTGCTTGGCTAAATGGGCTTCCGAGCACGGGCTGGATTGGAATATTGTTGATCATAGGATGCTTCCCCCTGATTTATCTCATAAGCTCAACTTGTTGACCAGGGTAAAGCTCTTATAAAGTTAAAAAGTATTTAGTGTTGGACATGATAAGCCAATACTATCTTGTGAAATCTGCTATAATATAATTTTGATTTAGGATAATTTAGGATAATGTTTAAAAATATTAAAAATGATTCTTAATGTAAGAGGACATAGGTTAATTAAATTTAGTATCAATCAAAAATATTTTTTCATATTTCTTTCAATTTTGGTTGTATGAGTTATATTTGTTCAAATCAATTTGGCTAAGAGCACCCCTTTTACCAAGTTTGAAATTAATGAAAAAAATTAGAATATTTTGACTATTTTAAAAAAGCCTCAAAAGTTCATTAATTTCATTAAAATATTATTTTTCACAAGTGCAAGTAAGAAATAAAGTTATAATTTTTTTATTTTTTTTCAAAGTAATAATAATTCAAGGATTGTTTTTTCCATGCCACAACTAAAATACGTAGGATGAGAAATAAGATTACTAATATCAAATTCTCATTAGGTTTGTTAGAGGATGAAGATTAGATTTCTATAGATGGAGTTCCTTTTTTTCAAGCCTTACTCACTTATGAAGGGACTATTAATAATGTTGATATTCTTGATTCCATTCCTGCATAGCTCCTTTTACTCTTGAGGACTCTTGAGGAGCTACGTATGGTTTTCTTTTCCATGGCCCCGGATAAAGCTCCCAGTCTGGATGCTTTTACCATCTTTTTTTGTTGAAATATTGGGATTTATTGCAGTCAAGATGTCCTTCTGATACTTGATGAGTCTGAGAGGAACCGGTACATGCCGAAAGAGTTAAATAATATGTTCATTTCCCTTATTCCTAAATTGGATAACCCTCGCACATTTTCTGATTTTGGGGAAATCTCCTTATGTAACTCTTTATATAAGATTATTACTAAAGTCATTTCACTCATACTAACAAAATTAATTCATCTCATAATATTAGAAGAGCGAGGGGGTTTTGTACCTAGGAGAGAAACATTGGAGGGGGCCATTTTGGCACATGATATTTTGCATTCTATATCTTTAGAAAATAAATCATCTATGATCCTCAAGATTGACACGATGAAGGCTTGTGATCATGTTAGTTGAACATATCTCACTTCTGTCCTGCACCGCTTTGGTTTTTCTACTTCTTGGATTAAATGGGTTTACACGTTTATCTCTAGACCTAGTTTTTGTGTTATCATTAATGGCACCCCAGATGGTTTTTTATCTTCATACTGGGTTCTTCAGGAAGGAGACTCTCTATCCCCTTTTCTCTTTATTATTTTGGTGGAAGGATTAAGTAGGGCTATTAGAAAGGAAACATATAATGGTTCTTGGAAAGGGATACAATTTTTTGTATGTAATGTTGATGCTTTATCCCACAACCTATTTGTTGATAATACCCTTCCTTTTGGTTATCATACAATGGAAAAATCTAACATGATTAAGGAAGTAATTGATAACTATTGTGTTTCTTCTGGTTAAATGGTTAATCTAGAAAAATATAAGATTTGCTTAATCAAATTTTCTAACATAATTCATCACACTCTTACTCATTTTAGGGGTTTTACAATTCACTCATTTCCTTGTTAATATTTATGCCTTCCCTTCTACATGAGGAATGAGAAACATAATCTTTGGGACAAGATTATTAAAACTATCTCCAATAGAATTTTGTCCTGGAAACACTAAGGATTAAATTTTTCTAGAAAAATTATAATGATTAAATTTGTCCTCAATGTCATCTCTATATATCTTATGTCATTTCTAAACATCCCCAAGCAGTCATCACATGAATTAAATTCTATTTTATGGGATTTCTTATGGGCTGATAATCTTTCATAGAAAAAAAAAATTATCCAATTTCTTGGGAAAAGGCATGTAAACCAAAATCTTGTAAGGGTGTGGGAATTTGGGATCTCTCATTACAAAATACTTCCCTAGGGGCTAAGATTGTCTAGAAATTATAAAAGAATCTTTAACAAAATTGGTCTAGGCTTATGATTGCAAAATATCTCGATTCTTCAGATACGGAGTGATTGTTCACTATCACTATTCTTGCTAAAGGATCACAAATTTGGAATTTCATTTCCTCTTGTAGACGATTTCTTATCCTACACCTTTCTTGGTTAACCCATCATGGGGCAAAGGCCCACTTTTGGGAGGACTTGTGGAATGGTTTCCCCCCTGTCATTCACTTGCGAGATTTGTATCGTTTGCATACCCTTTTTAAGGCTTCTTGGGGGTATCATATATTTAATTAATTTTCCTTGGATAACATAGTCACTTGGGGATTTAAATGGAAGGAATTCTCGTCAATTGTTGTCCCTACATGCCTTATTAATGAGTTGTGTGATGAATTCTCTGAATGGGTGTTATTTCATCATAGGAAGATGAAATAATTTGGACATTCTCTTCATCGGGCCAATACACTATCAAATTAGGTTATGAATTTCTTATGTGACCCCTCGAATTATTGGCCTTCATGTCTTCTTTGGGAGGGCATTTTACTTGCCAAAAGTGAGTGCCTTTTCCTCGCTGGTTATCCAAGATCATGTACTTAATGACATGAGACTTGACAGGTTGGGAGTCACAATTGTATTCCCTTGTTCACTTTGCGGATGTTTCATAGAATCTTTAGATCATTTGTTTTTGCATTGCCTCTTTGCATTGGATTGTTTGTACTGGGTTTTTGGCAAGCTTCGGTAGAATTCTGATGTGGGACATGATTTATTAACTTATTCTCAATCTTGGCCTAATATATTAAAGTCATATGCAATCTCTCCAATTTGGGATATTTGTCCTTCAATTCCAATTTGGAACATATGACATGAAAGAAATGAATGGATTTTCCACAAATATTTATCTTTGTTAAAAGATTATTTGCAAAAGATAGAAAGATCGGTCTCTAAAGTGGTTAAGACTTTTCTAATTAAAAATTAAAACTCTTTTTGAAACTTTACTATTTGGGACAATTACACTTATAGGAATTGGCTTCTTCTTAGAGCCCTTCATTTACACGGGGCACATGTGGATAACCATAATATTGATCATCGAGAAATGACCATTTGGTTGTCATCCCCTCCTAGAATTTACAAACTAAATTTTGATGGCGCCTCTAGGGAAAATCCAAGAATATCTAGTGTTGGGTTGTTATTAGAGATTCTAATGAGAATATTATTATTGCATTGTGTAAAAGGCTTCCTATTGGCACTAATAATATTAAAGAAATGAAAGCACTATTGCTTCATCTTTGAACATCAAAGATCTTATTATTGAATGCGAGTCAATGGTAATTTTTTTATGCTTCGACCAATAGAAATTCAACCTACTGGAATTTATAATATCATTTGGAAAGAGTTTTGGTATTACTACAAAATTTCCGCTAGTTTGAGATAAAAAATTACGATAGTTTGGTATTAGTACAAACTTTCCGCTAGAGAGGTCAATGTGGTGGCTAGTCATTTGGAAAATTTAGCCATGTATGGTACTGATTTAGTGAAGGAGGTTGATGGCTCCTCCCTCATCTTCTTGACAAAGGATTAATTCGTTCCTTTTGATTTATCCTATCCCCCAAAAATTTATCCTTTCTCCTCTTAAGTATAAGTGGTATACCCCTCTATTGCACTCCTTTTCAACTTAACCAATTTTTTTAATTGAAGGCAATTCTATGGTTGCATATAATATTATTATATTAGGAAAATATGACTGTTGGTATCTATAGACTTGACACTATATTGAATCAGTTGCAATGCCTTGCATATTTTGATATTAGACATTTTTATAGAGACGATAATAGGGTCGTAGATTGTTTGTCCAATAAAGCAATTGATGTGGTGCTCCAAATGCATGGAGTGCACCAAAATGTTCTTACACATATGGTATAATTTTTCTCATATTCATCATGGTGAATGAGATTAATGTGTATGGTTTTCTCTTATTCACTATGGTAGGGGTGAGGTTTGGTCTTTGATGCAAATTGGCTTCTTTGCTTCATTATATTGTCATTTATCTATACTATATCTTTGCACTTTTGTACCCTCTCTTGGCCATCACACTTATGCTGGGTGGATAGGGTTAGTTCCTTTAGATTAATCACACTCATTCAGATGGGGTTGAGGATTATTTTATTTATATGTTATAAATTTGGTTCTTTTCTGAGCTTCTATCTTTGCAGGAGGTAATTGGCAGCATTATTTGTCCAGGTATAAGCTTGATGTCTATTTTATCTTCTCATTACGATGGGTTAATTGTGATAAGATAGATTGTTTCAAATATATGCTTCAAGGGTGCATTCTAGAGTATTTTTATTCTGCATGTATTCCTCTATGGGTATTTGTTTTTACATTAAAATCTTATATTGTTAATTGTGAGGGTTTCTTGGCACTCATGCTCTATTTCGCTTCAAATCAGAACTATTTATGCTTCAATAAAGATGGTATAATATAGGTTTCTAGATCTTGCTTCAATGTTTTTCTATAATTTATAATAGATTTATTTTACACATTTCAAGGCCACTATTTTTTATCTTGACAGAATGAGGAGAGGATGTGTATATTCAGGTATTCAAGATGGGTTGTCATCTAGATCAAAATATAAATAACATCAAGTACCTAAAATATTATTTTTTGAGATATGATTGGCCTTTAGGCTCTTTTTTGTTCAGTATCTTCTGATATTTTTATTTAATTAATTCTTATCCCGAAGGTATGCAGATGGAGTATAAAATGTAGCAAGTGTTGGATGTCATGTTTTGGGGACTATCATATCAAAATTACTCTTGGGGTGTATCGTATCTTGAATGAATTGGGTGCTTGTAGTAGTGGTCTTTCCAATGAGTCTTCATGTTGTTCTGATTGGTTTATGGGATCATGTCTATATCAGATTAAAAATCTATTCTAGGGAGTTTGGTCTATTCTTGTATATGATTTTGGTTGGGAGAGAGATGGTGTTATTAAATGTAAATACTTATATTAGTATATGTTGTACTGGCTGGTACACATGTTGTATTTCTCTTCTACTGATTTGTTTTGATCAGGGAAGTTGGTCTTTAGTTAGGACTTCATGGATTTGGGAAAAAAAAAAATTTCTTCTGCTAGTTCTTTCCTACCGGTGCCCTTTGAACCAGGAAAAGTGTAAAAATATATTATAATTAATAAAATATTTTAGTGTAATATCTAGTTTTACCAAAATAAATTCAAAAATTCTTTACTTTGTCGAGAGTTGAAACTATTAAAAAATGTTTCAATGAAAGAAAATTGTTGTCACTTTCACTAGTACAAAAATTTGAAACAAATCAACGTAAGATAAATTTCATTGAAAAATAGAATATGAAACATCAACATATTTAAGGGGTTCCAAAATAATGGAAGTCATTTTCATAATTCCTTGTGCAAAGAAGACATTTTTTTTATTGGTAGGCATTTCAATTTGGGAATGGTTGAATAACTATAGGATTTTTAACTTCCCCAATTACAATCTAAATTTGTCAGTAAAATTTTTGAAGGCATTTTTTCTAGGGTTTTGAATGAGAGAGCAAAGCGAAGTTGTAATACCTTTCATTGGTTTACTAGCATCAAAAGATGATTTCCATCTCAAAATGAAATAAATTAGAGTAAAAATGTGTGAGTAAATATTGTTAAAGAAGTTCTAATTGATATTCCCAAAGAAGACTAAATTGATATTATAAAATTTATATTTTTTATAAATTTTATATTTCTCATTTTAGTCACAAAAAATTTATGTTTGTAAATGTCCAAGACAAATTTCAATAAATTCAGAGGAGATTGCATTTTTTTATGGAAAAAAATTTGTCGTGTTATGTTGACTATGTGATTAGTTTCCCTATTAAGTCCACTGGCCATGGTTGCATGAAATTTTACTAGAACAAGGTTGATTAGTAGAGTTGAGTCATCTCAAGTTATAAAAGGTTTCGAGCATAGTTGATATTGAGAAGTAGACATCAATGATATTGGAGCAAGACTTATTCATTGAAATGTATTAAATTTGAGATTTTAGAAAATCCTTTTCCCTTCTAGAAGAATTAACAACTAGAGAAAAGGAACATGGAATTAAAAAGGAAAAAAAATTAATTATAGAAAGAAGAAAGATGTAGGAAAAGGAAAATCTCTATTATAATAGACAGGAAATGCATTGAATGAATTTTTTCCTATGTGAACAATGATGTTGAGAAGATATTAAAGAGATTGCATAACCTTGTAAGAAAGAATGTGGACCTTAAAAACTCATAGAGGATATTTTGCAAAAGAGAAGATTTGGTGATGGAAACAATCCCACACAACAATCCTCTGATACTAATGTGATGGTTCACACCCACACACACACATAATATGCCTTCAAACAATAATATATTTTTTTAAGCTGCTAGTCAAAATAGTTGTTAGAGATATTTAAGAAATTAGGGCTTCCATGGCACTAGAAAAAAAATGGTGAAGAGGTATTAAGATGGAGTGGTTGGTTTACACTAGTGTTCGGGAAGTATTGGTGCTCAG
This sequence comes from Thuja plicata, assembly GCA_018584345.1. Classification (NCBI taxonomy): domain Eukaryota; kingdom Viridiplantae; phylum Streptophyta; class Pinopsida; order Cupressales; family Cupressaceae; genus Thuja; species Thuja plicata. The sequence goes on along the minus strand of MU223910.1, from coordinate 579,761 downwards.
TTTGCACTGTATTGCTCGGTTTACACTATTTTGCTTGGCGATGTTGCTAGGGGTTGCTCACTTGTGTCCAAGTGTTTCTAGTCTATTTATTGCATGAGTTGGTTGTAGACAGGGTGGTGATCATTCTTTGTCCCCTTTGGGTCATCCTTGTGGAGTTAAATAGTCGCTTAGGTATCTGTGTCTTCGTTGGTGTATTTTGAGTTTCAAACACCTTAGGTCATATATCCCGCATTGGTCATGCAGTAATGTTTCTTAATGTTTTTATATCCCATCCCATAGTAGTTAAGTGCCGAAAGGCAAGCACCTTTTTTGCTGACAATTTTTTAAGTGTTGTTGTTAGTGGTAGCTAGCTGGCGGATAGGTGGATAATTTTGGTCATCTATCTTGAATAGAAAAGATCTGTTGTTAAAGGAGGCAGAGGTATAACTTTTTAAACATAATTCTCCGTAAAGAAGATAGATGAACATGATACATTGATTCTTGAAATTTTGAAGCCCATATATAAATCTTTTATGTAGATGTTTTAGATCAAACATGTTCTAAAAATAAGAAAAGGGTTAAAGCCCTAAGAAGTTGTAATTGCTGATGTATTGAAGAGTTGTTGCTCAATAAAGATGAAAGGTTACAATGGAGTGGTTTTTCCCTATGAGAAACCCAAAAGGTTTTGAGGGTTACTCACTCAACACAAAATCTTGTGTCTCCTTTTTCTGTGAATTGTATTAGTTTCTCTGATATCTTTCATTTCATTATTGCATCAAACTTACATTTATGGTTAAGTACTTTACATATATTTCAATTTTGAAATAAAAGTACAAATATTTTGTGAAAACTACTCAATTGTAAAAACAACAGAGCTTTTCTATTCAAGATAGCTGACCTTCTAGATAGACTAATAGCTACAAGTTTATAGTACATACCTTAGGAGTTTGTGTCATTTTTGTTAAAAAAAATTTGTTGTTGTTGTTGTTGTTGTTGTTGTTGTTGTTGTTGTTGTTGTTGTTGTGTTGTTGTTGTTGTTGCTGTCACTATTATTGTTTCTATTGTTGTTAGAAAAATATTTTAATGTTCTTAAGAATTTATAGGAATGATATCTTATATTTATTTCTATTACAAACATTAATCTAGAGTGTCAAGAGTTTAATTAGAATTTACAATTGATTTCCCTAGTGTTTTAGCTCTAGATTTGAGAGTTTTACTTTATGTAATCTCCAATAGATGTTTTCACTGGTATTTTATGTATTTAGCATTAAAATTTTGTTTTCTAAATTATTATATCAACACGGGCATGAATATATTAGGTCACACCATCTTTATTGTATGTTATTGAGATTCTTGGTGAACATTTTGGTACACCCAATTTCACTAATATTCATACTTTGACAAATCTATAGTTTAAATTTGGAATAGACTATAAATTAGATACACATATACATATAAATATACATATGCATACACCATGAGGGCTTCCCTAATGGGGAAATACTATAGCATGTGTGCTCATATTAGGGGGTTTAAAATGGGCAAAAAAAGGGCAATATATTGGCAAATTTGGGGAGCGGGGGAGGCAGGGGCAGCGGGTTTGGGGTGGGTTTTTG
>MU223910.1:543053-567194 GCA_018584345.1 Thuja plicata | reverse complement strand
TATATATATAATTGAAAAAAATTATTTCATAACTTAATTTTTGGTTTTTTTATTTTCATTAAAATATTTTAGTGATTCTTTTTAAACATTTGTATTCTGCACCAAAGAAATTCAATATGGAGCCAACCTCTGAAAAAAGGGGTCTTATAAGGCCAAATGAATTGAACCAATAATATAATTTCTATAATATATTGAATTAATAAATCAATATTTAAACTTTAGAAATATTCTAAGGAGGGAAAAATAATGGCATATGATTGGTTAATTGGTGCAAAACTAATTCACTAATTGTGCACAACCGAATGCAATAGTATATTGCCTACGGCAAGTACAATAAAAATGAGAAGACAATTTTAATAAACAATTTTGTTGTTTGTATAGTATCTTTTATTCATATAAAGTCATATATAGTCCATTTTTTTCACTCTTGTAAATGGTGTGATTATATCTAATAAGATATGTATTTCCTTTTTGCATATGAATAACCAAATAAATGAATGGAAAAGGGACAAATAAGTGAACTTTTTAAATTGTCCTAATGGTTTTATATTTGTAAGGGTTGATAATAAGAATATTTATGTGGATTGTTTTACTTTTTCATTCCCGTTTCTTATTTCGTTTGAGACAATGTATAGGGATATATTTACTTAATAATAAATGAAAAGAAATAAAATTATTTATCATAAATAATAAAAAAATATTATTTGAAATAAAGGTGTTGAGCTTTAAATTATTACATAAATATATTATAAAATTTATAAAGTTAAAAAATATTTAGCTTTGGATATGATAAGTGAATAATATCTTGTAAAATCTGTTATAATCTAATTTTGATTTAGGATAATTTAGACTGATGTTTTAAAATATTAGAAAGAGATTCTTAATATAAGAGCATGTTGGTTGATAAAATCTAGCATCAATCAAAATCATTTTAAATTTTACTTTAAATTTTGATTGTGTCAGTTATATTTGTAGTGTTTTTTTAGAAATTTGGTTCAAATCAATTTCACTAAGAATACCCATTTGACAAAGTTTCAAATTTGTGAAAAAATTTAGATTATTTTGACAAATTTAAAAAAGCCTCAAAAGTTTACTAAACTCGTAGTAGTAGTAGTAGTAGTAGTAGTAGTAGTAGTAGTAGTAGTATATTTTGTCGAGAGTTGAAACCATAAAACTGTTTGAATGAAAGAAAATTGTTGTCACTTTCACTAGTATGAAAAGTTGAAATAAATCCACATAAGGTCAATTCCATCACTAAAGGAGAATATAAAATGTACATATTTAATGACTTTCCAAAATAATGGAAGTCACTTGCCATAATTTTTTTTGGTGCATAAGAGGTTTAGGCAAGATAAGTATATTAATATAAAACATAAAACATATACATAAAGGTCTAAACTAAACTCTATAGACTACCATCAACAATAGTCAAGAATCCAAAAACGAGCAAATATTTAAAAAATATTTAGCTTTGGATATGATAAGTGAATAATATTTTGATTTAGGATAATTTAGAATGATGTTTTAAAATATTAGAAAGAGATTCTTAATATAAGAGCATGTTGGTTGATAAAATCTAGCATAAATCAAAATCATTTTAAATTTTACTTTAAATTTTGATTGTGTCAGTTATATTTGTAGTGTTTTTTTAGAAATTTGGTTCAAATCAATTTCACTAAGAATACCCATTTGACAAAGTTTCAAATTTGTGAAAAAATTTAGATTATTTTGACAAATTTAAAAAAGCCTCAAAAGTTTACTAAACTCATCGTAGTAGTAGTAGTAGTAGTAGTAGTAGTAGTAGTAGTAGTAGTAGTAGTAGTAGTAGTAGTAGTAGTAATTGTTTATTTTGTCGAGAGTTGAAACCATAAAAATGTTTGAATGAAAGAAAATTGTTGTCACTTTCACTAGTATGAAAAGTTGAAATAAATCCACATAAGGTCAATTCCATCACTAAAGGAGAATATAAAACGTACATATTTAATGACTTTCCAAAATAATGGAAGTCACTTGCCATAATTTTTTTTTGGTGCATAAGAGGTTTAGGCAAGATAAGTATATTAATATAAAACATAAAACATATACATAAAGGTCTGAACTAAACTCTATAGACTACCATCAACAATAGTCAAGAATCCAAAAATGAGCAAACAAATGCTCCCAATCACTGAGTCTTAACAATATAGCTTAGTCTAAAGCCAAAATGGAGCCAACAAATGCTCCTACCCAATACATATAGACATTTTAAAACTCTTGGAAGCTTAACCAACCTAATACAAGAATGGGCAACACTATCTGAACATTAACATGATAAAAAATCAAGATGCACTCAACGCTCAGAGTTAGTCCGATGATGAAGAAGATCCATCTTCATTCCTTTCTGCTGAAGAAACACTCTCTAATGCATCATGCTCATCTGAATTAAGAAAATTGTTTGATTCCTATTCCTCCTCTTCAATGTCATCCTTATCATCTCCCTCTGCATCATCATCATCATCTGCTTCCTCTCCCTCCTCGTCCTCCTCTTCCTCCTCATCAACTTCCTTTGCCTCTGAAGGGTCCTCCTCTGAGTTGGAGGAATCCTTACTTCCTAAACCATCCAGCTTCTCAACATATTTGTATTGATTCAAACCTAATAAAGATCCCTGTCGAGGTCATATTTGAATGGGGCATCTAAACCGTCTTCCATACCCATAAATTTTGACAATAACGTGATGCCTTTAATCATCATATACCTCCTTATTTGGTGATCCTCCCATTCCCAGCCCCAAAGTATGAAGAGAAACCTAGGAGGTCCACCATAAATGTTCCTCCTCGAGGATAAGCCTAGGTTTGGAAGTGGTTCTCTGACTGTCATGGTTATAGCTAGAGCCCAAGGAAGTGGGTTAGTGAGGTTTGCATCAATGCTTATAATTTCCCTTTGAAAATTGATCATTTAATTTTCCTTGAAGAGGTGGTGAAAAAGTTCCTCTTCCATGACCTTGCGGACACCAGCAACTAGAATGCTCGCTAGAAAGCCAGCCAGAAAATCCTTGTGCAAAGAAGCCACATTTTTATTTGTAGGCATTTACATTTGGGAATGGTTGAATAAATGTAAAATTTTTAGCTTCCCCAACTACAATCTAAATTGGTGAATCAATTTTTGAAGGGATTTTGGCTAGAGTTTTGAATGAGAGAGTAGAGGGAAGTTGCAATACTTTTCATCGGTTTAGTGGTGAGACTAACTAGATAATTGGGACCAAAATTTGATTGCAAGCTCAAACTAACAGAAACTAGAGGGCGAATGTGAGAGTAAGTATTGTTAGAGAAGTTCTAATTGATATTCCCGAAGAGGACTAAATTGATATTATAAAAACTTTATTTTTATTTTTAATATTTCTCATTTTAGTCCCAAAAAATTTATTTTTTTAAATGTCCAAGACAAATTTCAATAAATTCATAGGATATTGTGTTTTTTTTTTTAAACTGTTGTGTTATGTTGACTATGTGATTAGTTTCTCTAATAAGTCCCATGGTCATGACTTCATCAAATTGTACTAGATCAAGGTTTATTGGTAGAGTTGATTCATATAAAGTTATAAAAGGTTTGGAGCATAGTTGATGTTGAGATGTATACATTAAATGATATTGAAGCAATAGTTGCTCATTAAAATATATTAAATTTGAGATTTTGGAGAATTGTTTTCCATTCTTAAAGAGTTAACAACTAGACAAAAGGCTCATTGAATAAAAAAGGAAACAAAAATTAATTATACAAAGAAGAAAGAAGTAGGAAAAGGAAAAGCTCATTAGAATAGGTAAAAAAAATACATTGAATGAATTTTTTTCTATGTGAATGATGAAGTTCAGAAGATATTAAGGAGATTGCATAACCTTTGAAGAAATAATGTGTCTTAAAAACTCCTAGAGGATTTTTTTGCCAAAGAGAAGATTTTGTGATTGCAACAATCCCACACAACAGTCCTTTGGTACCAATATGTTGGTTGTCACCCACATCCACACATACTATACCTTCAAACAATAATAGATTTTTGTAAGTTGCTTGTCAAAATAGTTATAGTAAATTTCCCAAAAAGTGAGAATTTTTAGATATTTAACATATAATCAAGTGTATGCAACAAGTATTACAGTGAATGAACAGATGAAAAATAACCATGAAATTGATAACCCATCCACTTGATGGAAACATATCTCATAAACACAAAGTAAAACCCAATAAATCTACCCTCCAAACAATAAAGTGCGAGAGACATACACACAAAATCAAATAAAAGAAAAGACAAGAATACAGTAGTTCAAAAATTTAACAGAATTTTATGGCTAGTTGAATCTTCAATGATCCATTTATCAAAAATACACATAATGTTTTGATTTCCCTTTATGAAACATATTTTCAATCACTCCAATGCACAGACTTACAAACAAAAAAAATCTTGACATATTCATCTTTGTATTTACTATTTTCTTGCATATCCTTCTTTTTTAAAAAACAACTTTTTCATTTCAAATAATGTTTGTTTTAAAGTCCGCAATCAACCAATCAACCTCCCAAAACTATAAAAAAAAAAAAGAAGTTGTTGAGAAATCGTTTAACTTCCAGCAATGAACAAACAAAAGAAAAACTATTTATCCAACTATCTATATATCTTCCTACCATCACAGTGACATTAAGTCTATACCAACATAGTCTATTAGTCTTATTGTCATTGTATTAACAAGAAATCTACATTATCATATAAGAATCAGCCAAAATTTGAAGAGAGTAGGATGCTCATGCATCAAAATCCCTAGGGGAAAAACAAGAGGACTTTCTCATGCACATGGGTTTAAGAAAAACTTCTTATCATTCCTTTCTTTCTCTTTTTCCATCATTACTCTAGAGTAATTACAATATTCCTTCCACTTTGTTTCTCACTTCTTTTTATATTCTCATGAGATTGTACGCGTTGTTTAACATTCTCCTCCAATCTATACTCATCTATTAATCAACATAAATACAATATTCCTTCCACTTTGTTTCTCACTTCTTTTTTATATTCTCATGAGATTGTACGTGTTGTTTAACATTCTCCTCCAATCTATACTCATCTATTAATCAATATAAATATTTATATAGAAATTTAAGACTACTATGTCCTCAAAGTCACTATCTCCATACATTGAGATTCCAATATCATTAATATCTATTACATCTGCACTTAATCTTACATGTTCACCTTATACAACTTCATCTATCAACTTTTCTCCTATAATGGTCTTCAATGATTTATCTTCCACTTCTTCATCTGTTTTGGGTTTCACAATATCGATACTAAAATTTGTATATTCTATTCCATCTTCCCTCTCTGTTGCAACAACTTCTTCATCCTCAAATTAAATATTCATTTCTACCTCTTTTATTGTCGCATTTGTCTTCAACCCTTCAATTTGCTTCTTCTAATTCTTGTTCTATTTCTACTAATGGTGCCCACATATCATCTTCATTATAATTATCTCACTTTGTCTTTTAATGTCATTGCTGCAAAAAATCTATCACACCCCTATTTGCACTCATTTTCCTTAATTTCTACTACTCCATCATATACTCTTGTGTTTTCTTCTACCATCTTTTCCAATTCCCTCTTTGTGATCTCTTGCTCATAAATTTTGTTTTCTTCTACTGCTGCCCTAATGTTTTTTTAGTTGTTCATCTACATCTTCTTTTTGTATTTCACCTTTCCATTCCTTACCATCCCTTATATCTATTTTAGATTCTTTCCTTTTATTACTCTTATCCATTTCGTTTCTTAAATCCACTCCATACTTATATTTATACATTTTGAGTTTTCCGATCTGCCTATGTTTGTTTCCCTTATTTCCCATGTATCTTCTTCTTCTCATTTCTTTATCATCTACAAGCCTCAAAAGTTCCATCTCAGTTTAAAATATCTCATCATCACTATTTATTTCCATCTCATTATCATCCTCTTCTGGTAAACTCTTTCCTTTGACAAATTTATTCAAAGATTTATGAAGAATCCATCTACATGGGTGCCCTTGTTGCCTTCACCATTGGTATCCTGGCCACTTTATATGCTCACAGAATCCTATGTGAAATACAATTATCGTTCAATCCTATGTTCCCCACCGAGTTAGACACATGTCAATCGGGTGAGATTTCAAACACCTCCAATTGAGGCTTCTCCTCAAAAACAATTTCTGAGGTGACATGTGTCCCATGAACAAAAAAAATTCATGAAAGGACCACCAACTGATATTCTTAGGAATATTTTGTATCCAACGACGTCCACGTCTAACATAAATTGACATAGGTGTTGTAGGGCATCAAATTGGTTACTTTGTGTCATCGTGATCATCTCCATAAAAGATAGCCATGATTACCTTTTTCATCCATAGATGGAAAACATGCTAGAATAGAAAATAGAAGGTTTACACTTGCCCGCATCATTGGAAATCAAGAAACTCATGCCTAATTTTTCAGCATGCCCTTTGATTGTAACAGAATAAAGATCATTCTATGAACAATAAAGTCATGGGTTGTTGTTTTAATACCATACAACATACATTGTATTAAGGGTTGGTTATTTTAGGTGGGGATTGAACTCTGGTTCAAGTCATTAAGAAACAATATTAGATTTGTAGAGATTTCAATTCCTCACAAAGTACTCCATGGATTTTCAGCCAGCGGTGTATGAACTGTAGCATCTGTATTTTGAAGCTTTCTCTTCAACCTTCACATGTTTACTCTTTTTTACTTATTGGGATTCTTCATATGTTATCTTTCTTTTTTTTTAATCAATGTTTCTTGTGGTAATCTTTTAGGAGTCTGATCGAGTTTGATTATATTAGTGTGATTATTTTCTATTTGTCTAGGTGTAGCTGTGATCATGAATGTTTCTTTCTCCTCACAATGCACCTAACACAAAAGATGAATCATACCATTTGCAACCTGCTCTTTAGGTAGATATGATTTGGGGATCATTTTTCTTTCACTTGACCCTTTTGTAAAAACTATATCTATCTGGAAGCAAGAGTCCATTCTTGGTGCCTATTCTCCCTCCTCATTTCATGAATATTCTTCTTAAACAATGTCTATGGATGTACGAATTTATTCACTCCTTAGATTTTTTGAGTCTTTATTCATACCCCTATAGGTGCTTCTTGAGGCTGGGATCTAAATATTTTTCCATATGTCCCTAAAAATTTGGCATTTTGTTCTCACATCCAATAATGAAGGGTCTGTAGTATATCATTTCTTCATGGGTAAAGGCATCAATCTCTGATCGAGGATAGTCAAACCTTTGTAAATTTCATCTCACAAATTATTAACCCTGTCCTAAAAGCTTTTTTAATGGATTTTTGCTTCCCTTAGCTTAGTTTTCTTGCAAAAGGATCCTTTCCCTTTCCTTCAAACCCCAAATAGGAAGAGAAGGATTATAAAATCCTAGAGGTTTCTTCATAGATTGCAGATTTTTCCCACTCCTATAAAGCTTCCCGACTGCCCTTATTTACGTGTCTAAGTTAGGGATCAACAATATATTTTGGCATTCCGAATAGGACACGATTGAAATCATCACCACATTCAGTGTGTAATTTGGTTTTATTGGCTTGCATGAAGCCTTCAAGTACACCTCAACCTTTTCATGGAGCTCTGAGTTCTCTGTATATACTTCAAAATTTCTAATGGAAAATGTAGATGATCGAGCTAGAGAACTAGAAGGATGCCCTCATATCTTCCTTACATGCATATATAACATGTACCGAGAGTTTCAAGTTGAATGAGAAGAGAATTCCCAATTCTAGAGATATTCATGCATGCAATTTAGAGGAACCACCTCGGGAGGAAGATGAGCTTGAGCTGGGTCCATTCGCTGCTTTATCCTTTCAAAGTATAATACTAGAAACTATATATCTTCTCATAGGAGGACTAGTTTTTTATCTCTTAGGATAGGAAACTAAGAAAGCTCAAGCCTTTGTGTATCCTGGCGATTTTCCTATTTATGAGCCTGTATAGAGCCAATAGATCATCCAACTGACGGGGTCCAACATGTATGATAAAGATGGTGAGAGAACTCCAAAGGAGATTAAATATTGGTGCAAGAGCACCTAGGTTAGAATAATTTTAAGTTTGTATGGTGTTGTGTTCCACTATTCTTTTAATGACCATGGTCAACCGGTGAATAAACACCATAGTTTCTTTTTAGCTTGTTTCTAGTTTAAGTGTGTGTTGAGGTAGTTATCAAAGCTCTGGAAATCCAACCAGGCACTAGGAAGCATAAATGGTGAAAGGGAAATAATATACTAGTGCTTGGGAATTACTACTGTTGCTCAGCTAACACTGGTGCTTCGGCAATTTTGTTGCTCGGGTTATACTGACGGCCGGGCAGTTCTGTCACTCAGTTTTTCTGCTCGGGTTTTTTTCTCTAGTGTGTCACTCAGGTTTACTACTCAGGGTGGCTGACTTATGCTCGGGTGTTGAAGGAAAAAAATTTCGGGTGCTTGGGAATGGTGCTCAATAATAGTGGTTTGTTGCTCGGTTATGTCAGTTAAGGGCCCAGGAAACTTGGGATGTGATGTTTGTGACCAGCTGGGTCAACTGCAATGACTCCCAACATGTCATTTTGGTCTTTGATGAATAGGGACATCTATTCCAGTGATGGGAGGGTCATTTATGGAGCACCCACGCCTTCTTTGCAAGGTTGTTGAAGTTGTTGCAGGACGCGAGATATTTTGGAGATATAGCTATATAGTTTAAGTTTGTAGTCAATGGATAGTAGATGAAAATATTGTAGAGTATTGTTCATGTAATAGATTTCAGATAGCAATACAGAGAGTTTTTTGGCACTATCTTCTGTAATATGGTATGTGTTCTTTGTGTGATCTGTTTAGTTTGTTTTTTCATGTTGAACCAGTCGGTTTACCTTAGAGGATGAATCTATCCTATTTTATTCTATAACATGAAATAGTAGCTTAACAGTGAGAGAAAGGTCTAGAGCACTTGAGGTGAATATCTTAGTGACTACATCAAGCTAGGGTTTTATACTATCCTATAAGGTCCATTAAGAGACCTTGAAGTAGAGTCACATTGACTCTCAGATAAAACTAGACCTAGGTTCTACATCAGATTGGTATCAGAGAAAGTTAGAAGATTGGGCTTTTGTTTTTTGGGTGTGATTTTTATAAGGGTCTGTAATTTCATCCAACATGGTGTCCAATGTAAAGCTAGCAAGAGACGTAGGAGAGTTGAAAGAGGAGAACAGACTCTTGAAGAAGAAGTTAGCCAAAATTACATGCAATTTAGAAGAAGTGAAGCTTCGAACTACAAAAATTAGTTAACTAATGAGAGAAGTTTATGAGAAGGGTAAATTAGTGGCCGAGGAGGACATGCTCCTAGAGCCAGATCATGTGCTTCAAGAAGAGGCATTCTTGAAAGCATTGAAGGAAATGAGTTGTAAGTCCTTAGAAGGTGTTCCTCTATTTAGAGGCAAGATGGATCCAGAATTAATCATGGAATGGATAGAAGGTCTTGAAAATCACTTTGATTGTGATAGTGTGACCGAAGCTTAGTTAGTTAGAATAGCTAAGACAAGATTGAGAGGGACTACTCTCACTTGGTGGAAATTTTTCCAAGATGAAAGGACTAAAGGAGGAAAGAACCCCATAACTAGTTGGGAAGGTATGGTGGCTAAGATGAAGGAAACCTACCTTACTGATGATTATGAAGTGTAGTTACACAAGAAAAGCCTCAATAGTGAGAAAAGCCTCAGATGAAGAAAAATTCAGAATCACTACTTATTTGGTAAACAAATCTAGAAACAACTATCACATAATAAATAAAGTTGTGGGTAATGTTGGTAGTCAACCATGAGGCATATTCATAAAAGAAAATAAAATAGATGCCAAATATGTACCTAAAAAAGATGGACCTGGGGAAAATTAAAACAGACCTAAGGTCAAGATAGTAAACAAAGATGATGAACCAAAAGATGTACATGTAGAAAAGGCTAAAGAGTCAGAAGAAAATTTTTCTTCCCCCAAAGTAGAAAGTAAGAAATCTAGGAGAGAAGAACCTGTTGTGAATATTCAAATAGAACAGAATAATATCATTGTAGAAAAGCCTAAAACCTCTGATGTAAAGTATACTCTAGTGGATATGGGATAGTTTTTATCTCAAATGACTATGAAGGTCTCATTCCTAGAGATGATGAGAGTAAATGAACACAAAGAGATAGTTCTTTCAGTATTGAATAATGTATCAACAGTAAAACCTCAGAAAACAAAACATAATGAAAGGAAGCTCAACAATAAGGGAAAGGATCCCAAGGGGATGATCTTTGAGATCCCTCAGATTTACTTAAACACAAATAATTTTGTAGGGGTTGTTGACCCCTTTTTCTTGACATTAGTAATAAATGGAAATATGCTCAAAAATTGTATGATTGACTCAAGGGCATCTAATAGAGTCATGCCTGAAGAAATTATGAGATCCATGGGTTTGCAAGTAGACACTCCTGATGGGAGGTGTAAAGCAATGGACTCAAGATAAATCCCTTTTTCTGGAACCATTGAATCCCTACCTTACAAATTAGCCATATGTCAAGATATAGTGCAAACTATGAGTGTAGTAGTCGTTGACATACCACCACATTATGGGATGTTGTTGTCCAGAAAATGGAGTGCTTCAATGGGGGGTCATATTCAATGTGACTTATCCTATGAAATTTTCAATATAGCTAGAAATAATGTAAAGGTGTCTAGAGAGGGAAGAACACATCATATGATAGAATTACATGAGGATACAAATATTAATTATTGTGTTGAAGTTGACATGGAAATTTTCAGAATCAAAAGGAGTACTCACCAATGTGAAAATGTTGATCCTTTTGTGAAAGAGTTCTCTACATAGAGTGATGGTTTGTGGAAAATGTATTTTGATGGAGCATGTTCAAAAGAAGGATCTGGAGCTGGAGTTCTACTTATATCTCCATCAGGTACCACATTCAAATATTCTTTTCTGCTATCTTTTCAGTGTATAAATATTAAAATAGAATATGAGGCTTTGTTTCTAGGGATAGATATTGCTACTAAACATGATATAAAATGCCTAAAAGTATATGGTGACTCAAAGTTAGTAGTAGCCCAAGTAAGGTCCAAATATGTTGTAAAGAATAACAGATTAAAAATGTATAGACATGTTATTTGGGATCAAATAGAATTTTTTGATGCCTTTAATATAAATTGGATAGAGAGGTCTAGAAACATTATGGAATATTTCTTAGCTAATGTGTCTTTGAAAACTGATGATATGACCTTAAATGGGGCATTAATTGTTGAAGTTAAAAGAAGACCAGTTGTCCTAGAAAATATCTACAACTAGCAAGTGTTTGAGTATGACCAAGATATCCTTAGATTTCTTTAATGCCTTGATCATTATGAATACCAGCATATAGATTGCAACAATTTGGTTGAGGTCATTAATGGTAAGGATTGTATACTAGGGGATGAGGTTGTCCAACTCAATTCTAACTAGATTCCTAAGGGATTGGTAGAGCTAGAGGCATTTTTTACTTATCAGAATGAGCATACAGTAAGAATAAGAAATGCCAAGATTGAGGATTTAGGGGAGATAAATTTGGGATCACAGACCACTCCTCAAATATTTTACATTGGAAAATGATTGGAATCTAATGCCAGAACCAACCTAATAAAATTATTGAGAAAACATAAGCATATTTTTGCATGGTCATATGAATACCTTAAATCTTATAGAGAGGATCTTTTCCAACATGAAATCCCACTCAAAACAGATATGAAACCATTCAGAGAAAAGCTGAGACCTATTAATCCTCTGTTAGCTCCTAAGATGCAACAAGAGTTGATGAAATTAAAGGATGCTGGAATTATTTAGCCTATCATGCATTCAATTTGGGTCTCAAACCTAGTACTAGTAAGAAAAAAGAATGATGATACAATACTTTGTGTAGATTTCATAAATCTGAATATTGCTTCCTTAAAAGATAACTATTCTCTACCAAACGTGGAAGAAATGTTGCATAAGGTAACTGGTTGTGAGTTGTTATCAACGATGGATGGCTTCTCAAGCTACAACCAGGTACTTGTAAAAGAGTTAGAGAAATTCAAGACTGCATTTACTACTCCATGGGGAGCTTATGTCTATGTTAGAATGGCCTTTGGATTTATAAATGTAGGAGAAACTTTTCAAAGAGCTATGGATGTAGCATTTAAAGAGTTTATTGATCTATTCATGGTTATTTACCAAGATGATTTGATTGCATTTTCTAAAAAATCAGGGGATCACTATGAGCATCTAGAGAATATTTTTAACAAGGCTTTAGAATATGGTGTTTCACTAAACCCTAGAAAATATCATTTTGCAGTCACAGAAGGAAAGTTATTAGGACATATAGTATCCAAGGATTGATTAAGGATAGACCCTGAGAGAATAGAAGCCATTCAAAAGGTCACTGCTCAAAAGAATATAAAAGGAGTGCAATGTTTCCTTCGAAAGATTAATTTTTTCAGAATATTCATTGCAAATTTTGCTGAAATTGCCAAGCCAATAATCAAGTTACTAAAGAAAGATGCAAAGTTCTAGTGGAATGAAGAGGCTCGGTTAGCATTTGAGAAAATAAAAAAAGTAGTACAAGAGGACCCTATTTGAAAATCTCTAGATTATAGTAAGCCATTTTATTTGTTCTCATTTGCATCTTTTCACACTATTGTTGTTCTTCTAATATAGAAGGATGAGGAGGGATTTGAACATCCAATAGAATTCTTTAGCAAGTATCTCCAAGCTGCAGAGCTGAATTATGAAATGATGGAAAAGAAGGCATATGCATTGGTAAAAGCTGTTATATAATTCAGACCTTAGTTAGTTTGTGCCAAAGTTCTTTCATATGTTCCTCATTTTAGCAATGAAGGATATTCTTACCCAATCAGCAGTGACTAGTAAGAGATGTAAGTGGATTAACATAATTCAAGAGTTTAACCTAGAAATATATATTAAAAAATTTGTTAGAGGACAAGATTTAGCAAAGCTAATGACTAAGAAAATCTAGATTTGGTACAAGTAAATAATGTAGCGATACAAGATTCAAGAATAACCAGTATTGAAAGATAGGCATTCTATGTTGATATCATGTATTACCTTAAAAATGCCAAATGTCCTTAAAACATGTCAGATAATCAAATGAGGAGTCTTAAGTTATAATCTTAGAAGTAAACCTTGATTCAAGGAGATCTGTACTGGAATGACAGAAATGGTGTACTACTGTTGTGTCTAGATAAAAACCAAGTTGAGAAAGTACTAATTGAAATGCATGCTGGAATATGTGGTGGGCATTGTTTTGCCAAGACCACTCCTCATAATATTTTGAGGGCTAGATACTATTGGTCAAGTGTATTTAAAGATACTCATGCATTTGTTTGGAAAAGTGATCCTTGCTAGAGGTTCTCAAATAAATTGAAATTCTCAGGTTCCCTGATGTTGAATCCTTAGAGTGCTGAAGGACCTTTTACAATGTGGGGTATTGATATTATTGGAGAATTTTTAGAGAATTCCAGTGGGGGACACAGCTGGATACTTGTTTCCACTGACTATTTTACAAAGTGGATAGAAGCTAACCCAACCAAAAAGGAAACAAGCAAAGTGGTTACTAAGTTCTTATTAGAAAATATTTTAACCAGATTTGGTGTCCTTGCCAAGCTAGTTATGGATAATGCTATGTGTTTAAAATCTGATGAGATCAAGGATTTATGAAATGAATATGGGATCATAATAACTTATTCATCCCCATATCATCCTCGGGCTAATGGCCAAGCAAAATCTAGTACTAAGAGAATCCTGAATATTTTAAAGAAGACCTTGGAAAAGAACAAAAGAGCTTGGCATACAAAGTTGAAATTAGCTCTATGGGATGATAGGATCAAATTCAAGAAAGCCACTAGTAAGTAACCATTTGAACTTGTGTATGGTCTACAACCAAGGATTCCTATCAACAATCTATTACCTGTATACAAGTTCATGCAAGAAGAAGAGCTAGAAGTTGATGATCCAATAAAAGATATAATAATGTAACTAGCTGAACTTTATGAAATCAGAAGAGAGGGTTAGAAAGAGAACATAAAACTGCAACAAAAGATGAAGTATCTATCTGATAAAAGAGAAGGTTATAGAAAGTTTATAACTGGTGACCTTGTAATCAAATGGAATGTGAGAGAAGAAGATAAATATAAGCATAAAAAGTTTGAATCTTTATGGCTTGGTCCCTTTATTGTTTCTCAAAGTTTTGGTAAAGACTCATATATCTTGAAGAACATGAATGATGAAGAATATGAATTTCCAGTGCATGGGCAATTTTTGAAGCCATTTTTCAGTTGAAAATGAAAGTTTTATGCACAAGTAAATATCTCTGTATTATATGTAAATAGGTGTGTTTCTTTCAGTCACATGTTTCTTTCTGCAATACATTGGTCTACATCTTTTGAAGAGGTCTAAAACTAGATATTCTATTGTTCTTTATATAAACTTGTGTTAACACATCCTCAGATAGAACCATTGTTGGTTGTATTTCCAATTTTGATGTCTGCCCAGTAAAATTTTGAAGTTCGGGCTATCTTTTCTATGCTCAAAATTTGAAAGTCATGCCTGTAAATTGCTTAAATATCTCTGTAAATGGTGTTTTTAACCATAAACCTAGTGAAAAATGTCAAAAACCCTAAGTCCTAGGTTTTTTAATTTTTAAAAATGCAAAAAATCCCTAGAATATTAGTCGAGTTTCTATTTTTAAGTTACTTTTTCATAACTTAAGTCTGAGAATAAAGCATGTGCTTATTGTGTTAGTCCCTTAGTCTTGTAAAGTGGAAAGAATATTTCATCCTGTCTAGAGACTTAATAGAAAGGCTTAGTCATGTTGTCTACTGATAAAAATAATATGCCTCAGTGGATATGGAGACTTAACACTGACCGTTCATCTCAAATCAAATCTCACAGTGTTTGGGAAGTCTCTGAATAAACCCTATAGTTTAAATATCATCTAGTGACACTGAGTTTCTACAGTCACGAGGTCTCTTGATCAAACCTGAGTTAGATGACAGTTTCAATTTTAATATTGTCGCCTAATCGCGAAAGAAGTCATGGGTTAAGTTAAGAATCAAGAGAATTTGTGACAACCACAGGATGAATGTCAGATCCAACGGTAGTCGTGACTCACGAGCTCGCAGTAAGAGTTTGAAAATTCAAATGAGATCGAGCGATTAGGAGAAAAAAGGAAATTTGAGACACGTGTTCATCAGTCGCGTAGTCTCTAATGAAAATGCAAAGTAAAAAGTATGTCTAGAGACTTGGAGATAGCACTCATGAAATATCATGAAACATTGTCTTTTCAAATCTGGATACTTGGCACTAACCGTTTGTTGCCGAGAAAGGAAGATCAACGGTAGTCGGGTTATCTCCAGATGAAAATAATAAAGGTAAAATCATACAATGATAAAGAGATAAAGGTATTTGTAGCATGGTCTCTAGATAAACCATGAGTTAAAAGATTGGTTTGGCGACAAAGAGATATAACAGTCACCAAGTCTCCAAAAATAAGCTAAGGTTAAATATTCGTTAGTAGATGGCTTAGTCGCGGTGTCTCTGAAGGAACATGAGTTAAGAGATTTCATCAAGTGAAAAGGAGATAACCTTTGATCTGGAGATTGATCTAAAGATAGTTGCTAAGTCTCGATAAGAAACCATAGTTAGAGTGAACATTCAGTGACAAAGAGATTACACATTTGCGAGGTATATAGAAGTAAAACCAGAGTTAAAGTGAAGAATTTTCTTCAGTGACATGGTGGACAGTTGCTAGCCAATAGATTATCATAGATTTATGCCAGATGGAAAAGTTTCTGAGTTGTGTTTAAAGATAGCCAATTAAATTTGATTTTGATCTCTTTTCAAATTTTATAAGGTTTAAATAAGAAAAATGCACTCATTGATAATTGATTGCATGTTATTTTGAAATTCCATGGCTAGAAACAAAATTGATGTCATAGTATGTAAAATAATGGCAGAAGTGATTGAATTGTAAGTTTACCAGTTTTGAAGAGATGGCTGAATTGATTTCTCAGATATAAGTAAGCATATCCGTTGTCATTTTATTTTACCAACTTCCAAGTTTTCAGAGCTAAGAATTTTATAAGAGATTAGAATTTTCCAAGAAGAGTAGAATTTTCTAGCAGTGTGTTTTGAGAGAAGTGATTTCCTGGTTCAAAATTTAGAAGGTATTGTGATTGGTGGTGTTTTCGGTGCTCAGAAGTTCAATTCAAAGAGTAATTGATAGCTTGTGGTGAGGGTTTGTAGGTGATTTGCTTCAATATTGGTCATATAAATTGGAACATACAAATATGAGTTAGACAATGAGTGTAGCGTCTACCAGTGGGAGGAGTGGTGATGTTGATGATGACATGAAAGGGAAGCACAATTATTCTAAAGAATTCATCTCCCTATTTCCAGGATAAAGCCAAAATAGAAAGGTAAGTGCTGATACTCTAATTGATGATTTGCATTTTATTAGGGATGCTAAAACCCCAGGCTCTTCTGGTTATTCCCTGTTCAACTATTTTTATAATAATAGTGATGAAGCTGTGCCAATCTTGAATCCATGGACATGTGGAATGGCCAAATTAATAGTCCCTGACATTTTTGTAGATGCCGATTTCATCTTAGAAATGGCCTGTAGATGTGATACCCTAACCAAAACAATAAAAGGAATGATGGGAAAGCCCTTGTTACCCTAGACAGAAACTCATTCATGAGAGAATTCAATATATACCATCTCATGGCCACAAAGATCAATTTGAAAAGTTTAGAAAATAGATATACGAGAGAGTATGTCATTGCTTCTAAATTGATTCAGGAACATGATATGCCTAGGAGAATGAATACTTATATAGCACCCATCCTAGGGATTTCCCCATACGACTAAAAGGACTTGAACTTCTATATGAAGTATATATCATATGCATTGTTTAGAGTCTTAGGAAAGGATGGAGGACCAGAGAGAATCACCTTAGACATCCTTATGATGGTCTTGGATATGCAAAGCCCTCATACTAGTACAACCTATGATTATATACAATATATCATAGATCAAATGCATCAAGGATTCATTGATATCCAAAACAAGAAGGACAATCCCAGATTCATGCATTACTCCATTTTAATGCATTTGATCTTATACTAAACCTTTCCTATTATGAACTGTTAGTGTTTAAGGCCTCAGAGGTTTCATCAGAACCAGGCCAACCCCATTTAGTTTTGGCTGAGAGTGTGAAACTACACTTCAAGGGAGCATGAATTTTGTGCCTTTGAAAATTGGATAGTATATCCAATTTTTAAGTGTCTATGAGTAAACAAGACAAGGTTACTAGTGAAGGTGATACAGCTACTAAGGCCATGCCAATATCTTGATAAGTGGCCAGAAGATCACAACTGGGGTGACTTCTATTATGAGAAGCATTTCACATTAATCAGGGTGTATGGTTGTACTCACACACCCATTGTTCTACCATTCCATGTGCCATAAAGGATTGGAACAATGGAATTCATCAAACAATTAATTTTGATAGACAAGGAACACCTTGCTCCTCATAGGAATGGTACATTTACCACAAGGCAGTTCAAGATTTATAATTTTACAATTAGAAAGAGAGAATTAAATCATGTAAACAATTGGATGAGTCATTATAGAATGAATGTGGCCCTTTATAGATATATAGACACAAAAGGCTTCATTTTGAGTGCTAAGAAGTTGTGTACACCCACCATTGCATATACAAAGGATGATCAGGAATGCATGGAGGAATACCTAATAAGAAATATATTGGAGGATGAGGAAGTTGATAAAAGAGCTGAGAAGTCCAATGAACTGATGGAATTAGATAGACAAGTAAAGAGAAAAGGCATATCTTTTGGGGGTTTCTTCCCAGACTTTCCATATTTAAAGAGGCTTGATGCCATGATTGAGTCTCACACTCTGCTATGTAATCAATTGGAAGATGCACTGGTAGTGCCAGAGAAGGGACACAAAGGTCACTGATCATCAGGACATGATGAGGATAGTGATGAAGAGTACTCAGTACCTATCTCCCCTCCAGTAAACCAAGTATTTGTTGAAGAACAAGAAACTGAGGGTGAGAACATAATCAACCTAATGGAGGTCCCAGAAACTGAGGTTACCAATGAGCCCCCACCAAAAAGATAGAGATTTGATACAAGGGAACCATCTCAGATGAATGAGAGGATTGGTTTTCTCATTACTGGAAATAGAGCCTATGATCATTAGTTGAGAAAGAAAATAAGGGCAAGGAAGAAGCTGAAAAAGGATAAAGAAGAGAAAGTAGAGTTACCTCTCATGACTTGCACCGATGAAAGGTTGATATATCAAGATCAATTTTTAAAGGATGAAAGTTTCATCAAGACCAAGGAATTCAAAGAGTTCCTCATCTGAAACAAACAACAATAGGTCAATGCACAATAGCAGTTAGCAGGTAGTGATCTAGTTACCAATGAGGCTCTACAAACATTGTAGGATTATGATCCTGAATCAGAGAAAATTACACCAGTGGAGGCAAGAAAACTAGTGAAGGCTAGTGGGATGTTATTAGTAGAAGGTTGGGATTTGGCCTCTACTTTTATTATAGATCAAATTAGAAAGAAACTTGATGTAAAGTTGTCAATAGAAACACAAGTTGGGGAAATGATCAGAGGATTTGGGTATAATAAAAAATCCCAGGCATTAGCAATGTGGAGTTTGGCTCCAAAAGATCAAAAGCCATCCCTAATAAATATTCAAGAGAAAATGGAGGGAAATAAGATTATCTAGTCAGTCCAAAATACAAGTTACTTGGAGACTTCCCAAGTACTCACCCTTTTTTTCTCAATTGAATGAGGCCAAAGAAGTCCAAATGTCTAAAAATTGGAAGAATCTCACTAGTGAAACTAGTGATATTGTCAAAGACAAGGAGTTGGGTCTGAGTAAGATCAAAGAACAAGAGAAGATGATAGTTGAGCTCACTCAAAAATAGCTTGACATGCTGTAAGATACCCCTGTAGAGCCAAAAGAGGTGCAAGATGCTAAGATCCAAATAGAGGAAACAAAGCATACATCAACAGAGACAAAGAAGGGGGTTAAGGAGCACAATGATGTTGTATTGGGTGCATTAACACAAATTTTGTAGCATAGAGTAGATGTAATAAAAGATAATATTGACATAGTGTATGGAGCCTATGGAAAATTTCTAGGCCTACAAGTAGAGGTAAACAATTTTATCCAAATTTTGAATCCCTATTATGCAACTTGGTCTGGGAGAACAACACTTTTTGAAAGGTTGGCATCTTTTCAACCACTTAGGTCATACCTACCAGAGATAGTAAGCCAGGTTGGGATTGAGATAGAGAAAATAGGATCCACCTTGTCATTTTTTAAAGGAAAGGCTAATCAAATAGAGGTAAGGTTGAACATGTTTGGACCAAGCTACAACAGATTTGTGCCTCCAATCTAATTAGAGGACAATCACATCAGGCCATTAGGGGTATGGGGCTCAGAGTTTGACATTGTACTACTTAATAAAGAGGTTTATGTTTCTGATAAAGGAGAGCTAGATATGGAAAGATTTAATAAGATTCTGGATGAAGAAATTAAGGCACAAATAGATTGCAATAAATTCATTACAGATGTCAAGAGTATTACTGATGCTAGGTGAGAAAGATAGAAGACCCAGTTGGAGAATACACAGATCTTTGAATGGCCTGAAGAAGAGGATGTTACAAGATGGGACATATTAACAAAGCCCAAGAAGAAAAAGCTTGTCACTGTTGACCTGGACATCATGGATGAAAGAATAGGAGGACACATGGCACTTGTTCTTTGAGCATAGGAAGGTTAGCAATCATAAAGACTAGTTTAAGTTAGCTTGTATTGGCGGTGACTAGATCTCATTTCAAATATCAGATACTATCCTGAACATATATAGACAAAGATGCCAAAGATCACAAGACAAGGAGGAAATGAGATCTTATTCTTTAGTTTTGTCCATCCACCGCTTGGTTCTTTCTTGTCTTTTGTCTTTTATATATTTTAGGGTGAGGTCTTAAAACCATTGGAAGCTTGTAGCATCCTTACTTATTAAGGATTCCAAGATGGTTTAAGCCTATAAATAGAACTCATTGTAACATTTTAGAAGATGATCGAATAGAATTACAAGGTAGACTACTAAAATTTGTCTGAGCCTCTGTACTTTTTTGTCTATCTAAATGTATTTGAGGCATTAAGACATTAATATAATATATTGCAATCTTTGTTTTACATCTTGGTTGTCTCTTTTCATTTCTTTTATAGTTCTTGTATGTTTATTTGTAAGGTACTTAGACATATTGATCACAAGGTATTTGTGCAGTCATTTGTGGGCTCCTTCAAGGAAGGATTAATTATTTCAAATGACCCTAGAGAACTTAGCATTAATTTATGGATTTGATGATAGTTATAAAACTAGAGGATAATCTATAAGGTATTTTATCTTTGTTGCAAGTATTTTATTATTCACTTTAATGTGGATTTATACAATATACTGACTCTATAGCCCATAGGATTAGGCACTACTTTATAGTTTTGCATGTAATTGTTCAATCATCCAGCATTTAAGATCAATCATTCAATTACATTACACTTATAAAAGAGCATACATTCATAAGAAATTGTACTCATAGAGTATACAATTCAAGTCTACTGATTCCTTTAAGAGAGAATCAAATAGGTTATCCCTCCTAAGTTCATAAGAACTGTAAAATGAAGAAGGATGAGAATCCCTATTGCATTACTATTTTCTATTGTCAAAATACTATTTTGACTTAATAAGCTTTGTATTAGGTTATTCATAGTCATTTGCATAGTTATCTATTTATTGATACAGTAAAAGGCATTCATCAAGTTAGTAAGAAGATATAATCCACTTTAAAGGTACTGTCAATCAGTAATCATTCATAGGTAATACCTGCCTAAGTCAGTGGATCTCAAAAAAGGAGGAGGTAATAATTTCCCTAGATATTATCTATACCCTCATAAATTAGGCATTTCTCTTGTTTGAATCAATTATTTCAATATTGGGAGTCATAGAGTTAAAACAAACATTCAGGCATTTTTGAGGTTCAGCAAGAAAAATCCCTAACACATGGTTATTGCAGAAGAAGATATATCCACTAGAGGGGGTGATTTTGTGGTAGAATCCACTTTTGTATGGTCATGGGATGGTGAATCATCCATAAATTTATTGGTGTGATGATGGGAGGTAAGACATTGGTCAAGCCCTATATTTTAGGGGTTTTCAGGAGAAAATTAGGGATTTTGCACATAGGAAGGTCATAGCACCAAATTGGTTGTAGAATCATTGATTTGGGGTCATTTGATAGCTTTTTTGAAAGTCTCAGGGTCTGGTGTTGACAACTAACAACAGGTGCTTTGTAAATGTGGTGTAATTAGCCCTCCTATTTTAGGAACAGTGGAAAATTTGAGAAGATTGGTCCAAAACATAATGGGTTGATTTTGGGGTATGTTGTCAAGCTTGAAAAAGGGAATTTGAATATGCAATGTGTTTTCAAAGTGTAAAGGGGTAAATTGGAAGGTCTTTTAAATAGGGTTTTAACAATGGGGATTTGCATATAAAAGTGACCCTATGCCATATTCAACTATTTACATTTAATTGTTATGATAAAGAATGTAAAGATGGAAAGGTTTGCAAAGAATAATGGAGTAAAATACCTACCTCACATCATCAAAGATCTTGACATACCCCTTTTTATGATGCCCATGTTGTTTTCCTGCAAAATCTACAACCAGACCTGGAAAAGAAACGTAAAGACGAAGAAGACCCATAAATCTTTTTCCGATCTTGCTTAGTTCTGACTTTAACCTAAAAATGAATGTCACCTTTGACCCAGAATTTATGATTCTGACCTAGAATTTTTCATTCCAACCTAGAATAAAATGTCGATTCTGGCCCAGAACAGAATGTTGATTTTGACCCAGAATGTCCGATTGTGACCTGCAACTCCTGAAACAACACCTACAAATATCTAAAAAGTGGGTTTTGTGGTGGCTATAGAGGTTTTTTTCCTTAGTCAAACCCCCATTTTGGTGGTTTCCACCTCCATGAATAGCTGAATGTAATAGAATGTATATGTGTGTTGCTCTTAGAAAGAGATTTGAATGTATAATTCCAAGATCTAATCCTCTATATTGAAACCCTGGCATGAATTGAAAATGAGAAAGAAATGCATAGATTTGAATATGATAAAGAAAGCATACCAAGCCCCCATGGCTAAAGTATTCCTACCAACCTCACAATCCATAGTTGCTACCCCATGATAGTATCATTTGAATGATTGAATGTTGAAAATGGTAGATCCAAGAAGAAGGAAGGAAGGAAGAAATCTTTCTTGCTGCAATGAAGATCCACAATAGCTTTTCCACAAAATGCTTGTATGTATTAAGGAATCATCATATCTTGTCATTCTATATCATCGTCTTGCATTCTTGCATCATCATCATGTCATAATCATAATTTTGTCATGTCATCTCACGATTTCATTTCATGAAGAATGAAGGCCAAAGAGAGTGTTTATATAAAGATCTCAATATATACCTCCTAGGGAAATTCAAGGGACCCAAATTCAAATTTCACCTTGAATTATGGTCCAATTACAATCACCAACCAAGGAGGGATGTATTAATTCTAATATTGGAGAAAAAACTTCCGCAATTGGAACCGGGGACCTATTTTTAAGTTTAGAACCCTGATAAGCTCCAGATCTAAAAGTGGGGACCAACACCCAACTTCAACCCTCACCTGAGGTTTCAGGCAGGTCACCTTGAGAAATCTGCAAGATTCCTAGGTTAGCCAGGGACCTAGGAAGGTTAGAAAACACACCAAAGTGTTGGAGAGAGGCACATAGGCCATAGAGGAGGTATGATGAGGTTTAGGAGAGCTAGTATATAGGATCTACCTAAAAATAAAGCCACATAGAAGGAAATTAAGGAGGATCCATAGGATCCTAACCCTAGTTTCACCTAGAAATGGAGAATTCAGTTCAGATGCATCCTAAAGTGCAAATCTAATATGCAAGTCTACTAAATGAGGGTGCTGAACCTACCAAAATGGAAGTGCTTCCATTTTAAGATGATATATTTATCCCCCACTTTATCGTAGATATGATGCTACGTGAATATGCAAGCTAAAGTAAGAAAACATCATAAAGTAAAAAGGATATAGCCAAGACCTCAATGTGAAGATCTTACAAGAAAATATTAGTACCTGCAACACACAAGGTTAATTAAAATCCATAGAGAACCTAAGCCTTACTAGGATGAATTTGATAAGTGCATAGATCCCCTTATGCCCCCTGTTTCGGTTTACTAATTCTAAAAGGTGAAACAGGGTGATAAGGTTAGACCTACACACTGGATATGTAGTTTATAGAAAAGTCTTTTCCTAAAATAGTTAGAAGGATTCCAAGTCTTCCTAGACCAATTTAAGAGGTTAGGCATTTGAATCAGGATTCCAAAACCATCGAGAACACTAAAAATGGAGCTACCAAACTCAAGTTATGAAGAAAAGAGTTAATGTCTGTCTAAATGCATATAAAGGAAAATTTTGAGTTTAACCTAAGTAAATTCAAATGAAACCCTAATAAAACCATAATTATAAGATATAAATAAGAGAAAGAAAAACTTATCTTCTCATTCTTACCATTTGCAGAGTTTCAGAAAAGAAGCAGAATGCCGAAGAGAGAAGAACTTCGAGCGAGCCGTATGGAGATCATGAGAGAAAACCTAGATAGCGGACATCAACTTCATGAGGTAAGTTCTTTGTTTTAATATTTGTGATTGAAAAATTTATGTTTTCACACTAGTACAAAAATAGCAATATATGACCAAATAAACTACCAAAAATTGTAGATAAATGACCAAATTTGGTCACGTGACCACTGGTAGTTTATTGCCGGTCATTTATCTCGCGACCAAATTTATAACTAAACTATTTTAGTCATTTATTTGATCATTGATTTGGTCATATATTTAG
>MU223910.1:500065-520553 GCA_018584345.1 Thuja plicata | reverse complement strand
ATTTAGTCATTTATATTTGTAGAACATGATCAGTTTTAGTCACGTGACTAAAAATTTTAGTCACGTGACTAAAAAATGGTAGAACATGATCAGTTTTAGTCACGTGACTAAAATTTTTAGTCACTTGGTCATTTATTTGCCAAATTCTACTATTGTCATAGGTAAGGTCGACCTTGACCCAAAAAGTTTGACCCTGACCCAGTTATGTCGACCTTGAACCTTTAAGGTTGACCATAACTAGGAAGGTCTCATCCTTTCTAGGGATAAGGTTGACCCTGACCCAAAAAGGTCAACCTTGACCAAAAAAGGTTGAGCTTGACCCAAAAAGGTTGACCTTGACCTGGTCATGTGGGTATTATAGTTTCCTAATGATAAAGTATTGATATGATGTTGTTTGTGCTGACAAGATCTTTTCCATCTCCAAGAGCACCCATTCGGAGGGATATTACTGACTGTTAGAGAGAACTTATATGAGCTACAATAGGATGCAATATAAATATTGAGAGATGTGAGACTGTATTGGGTAGAATCCTTACCAAAGATGAGGTTCCATCGATCCATGATATCAGCCATAATAGAGAGGTGGGATGAGGATACTTTTTCCTTTCATCTTCCCTCAAGAGAGATCACGATCACACTGGAGGATGTGTATAGGATCCTATGACTTCCAGTATGAGGTGAGCCTGTCAGATCGATATTGCAACATGGTCCTACCTAGTTTCTTTCAGATGGGTAGTTTTTTTTAGGATGAGTACCACAGATGAGGACCCGAGCAGATCAGATCAATTTATCAACCATACAAGAAGGCTCAACACCTTTGGTATGGAAAGAGATATTGTGTATATTCTCTTTAGTTGTGTTACCCAACCCACAGGGTATAGTATTTTTATCACCATTCACTCATCTCGTACACAAGATGGAGGGTGACAAGAATGTCTTCGCATGGGGCACCATCATGTTAGCCCATCTCTACCATGAGTTGTGTTAGTTAGTGAGATGCCAGTGGGAGAGTCTTACAGTATGCACCTTGCTACAGGTTTGGATGTTTGAGCATTACACATGTACACAACCACAGGGTGTTCCAGTCACAGTAGATGTGAGCACACCGAGAGACTTTTCCTACCCACTAGAAGATGTCTTGAAGTATGGGGATATCCTCTTTTAGAGGCTACATTTAGACCATATACCAAGTGTTGATGTGATATGGAGACCATACTATCAGATGAAAAAATGGCTAGATACTCAACACCAGCAGAGACAATAACAGTAGCGCAAGCTGCTAGAGGGTCCTACTAGTCATGCAATGATTCTATATTACTATGATAGAGTGATGAGATAGTTTTGTATGATACAGGGGGTCCCCAGGATAGTACCTCGGTATGTATACCTGACCAGATACTATCAGAGACCTAGCACTATACTCTGACCTAGAATAGAAGATAGTGTAGATAGTGAGATAGATGAGATGGAGGATATAGAGGTAGCTCCCGATGTATCCTATTCAGGTGTTAGTAGAGATTATATCAGATATTGGAGTCTATAGGGAACCCACCCTATCTTCCCTGGTGACTATTCCATGGGTAATTTGAGTCTCTCAGAGAGGACACACCAAGGTAGTGATATACCAGTGGAGGAGGAGGAGGATTAGAGAGATGAGGAAGAGCCATCTCTAAGGGAGATCCTATGGATGAGGAGAGAGGAGAGGAGAGAGTATATTTTAGAGAAGAAAATGGAGCAAGGGAAAGAATAGAGGAGATTCCCCCAGGAGATAGTACAGGTGTTGATGATTGTGTGGTCTATATTTTACCTTTGAAATCACGATGAGCTCCCTGCACCCACACAGAGACACCGCTACCTAGACCTAGACATAGAGAGAGTGGAGAGGGAAGCCACTCCATGACCCACTATCTAGATCCTTTGGTGAAGCTCAGGAGGGAGATCCAGGTATGAAATATGCATTATATTGTAATATTTTAACTAAATATTTTTAAATAAGATGTACTAAAAGATAAATATGTTTTAATTCTATAGCTAGCGAGCGAGAGTCCCTCATTGGATAGAGAGATCACGGAAGACATGCAGATGTTTTTGTATGCATCCAACGAAAGCTCAAGTTATGCAAAGAGAGAGAAGAGAAATTGGTATCTAACCTACAGAGAGCCCAGGAATGTAACTACGAGATGAGCATGTCGTGGAACCACACATGAACTACCGTACCGAGATCCACAACCTCACACCATAGATCAGAGAGAGAGCTGGGAGCCATCAATCCTCAGAGTGTAGAGATAGAGATTGATAGATAGGGCACATGTGCTATATATGTATCAAACTCATATAAGTTTATATATGAAAAAATTTCTTTGCCCAGATAGTTCTATGATTGATTACTGAATTTTTCATTAATACATAAAACTTGAGAAAGAAAGAACAAAATCATGTATGAATGTATTCAAATCACATAACCTATAAAACAAACATAAATATTCCATAAGGAATATATAAATACACAAAGAAAGAATGATGTATTAGGGATAATAACATTTGAGATGCATAATATTAATAGGTTCCTTAAGAGGGACACCATTTATATCAGAAATATTATAAGCACCTGAAGAAAAGTCCTCAATTACTACAAAAGGTCCCAACCAATTATGGTTAAACTTTCCTTTTTCACCAGGAAAAGCATTCACATTACTTTGATTTTCATACAATACTAAATCACCCACTGAAAATGACCATTCAATTACCTTATTATTATACTATTTCTGAAGTGATTTATGATAAGCCTTTATATGTTCCAAAGCATTTATTCGTTGTTCATCCTATATTTCTAACTCCTATAATCATTGTTCCCAAAAAGTATCCTTTTTGATTATCCCATGAAATGAAACATGCAAAGAAGGTATTTCTAATTCTAAGGGAATAATAGCATCAGTACCATAAACAAGATTATAATGAGAAGTACATGTGGTAGTACGAACACTAGTCCCATAAGCACATAACGCATAAGTAAGTTGGGTATGCCAATCTTTTGCATGCTTATTAACTATTTTACTTAAGATTTTCTCATTAAATTTATTTGATGCTTCAGCTTGACCATTAGATTGAGGATAGTAGGGAGTATAAAATCTATGCTAAATACAATATTTCTTCAAGAATTGCGTGACTTCTATATTCTTGAAAGAAGTGTCGCTATCTGAAACTATCGTTGAAGGAATACCAAATCATGCTATAATATAATTAAGGATGAAATAAAAAATAACATCCACAGTAGTAGAATAGAGTGGAATAGCTTCAACCCACTTTGTAAAGTAATCGGTAGCTGCTAGAATGTATGAATGTCCTTGAGAAAAGCTGGTGAGATTTTTCCAATAAGATCAAAACCCCAAATACTAAAAGGCCATGGAGCAACTTGATTACGAAGCTCACGAGAAGGAGCATGAATTAAATTACCATGTTTCTAACACTAAGGACAATTGTTAACAAACTTAAAAGAATATTGTTGTATAGTTTTCCAATAATATCCCATTCTAAGAAGTTTATTAACTACAGACTTCCCACAAGAACCAAAATGAGCGTCTGCTAAAGCTATCAAAATTTTGGTTCTACCTAGACATCTTAATAGCAAACCATTATAAGAGAATTTGTAAAGCATACCTCCCAAAATGATATAACGTGCTACAAGATTCCTAATACGATTAGGCATGTTCCTTGTTGCTGATACCAGAAAATTACTATCTGTAAAAAAATGAAAGATATGCGAATACCATTCAACCAAATGCAAGTTAAAAAAAATAGCAGTAACCTTATTATAAATTGCAGGATGTTTAAGATTATGTATTGTAAATTGAAAGTCTTCGGCATTATTCTCAAGACAAACAAAAGAAGTTGTGCTTTCCATGGTGTGTGCATGTCAATTATCTTTCCTAGGTAAACTCTGAATCATACAAGAAGAGAATTGTGAAGGAATATGAAGAGCCAAATATCTATATTGTGTCATTTTGTCATTCTTAGTCTGATAACCTCCTTTGATTTGTTCGACAATCAATTGTGAATACCCGTAGATTTCCAATTTTTTAATATGAAGGGATGAAGCTTCTCGTAAGCCAACTATAAGAGCTTCATACTCCGCAATATTGTTAGTACAAGGAAAGGTCAATTTATACGACATAGGAATTGGTTTCTTTATAGGAAGGACCAAGATAATGCCAACACTAGAACTTGTCTTACATCGGGAACCATCAAAATATAATTCCCAAACATCATCTTTCTTAGTAGCTAGAATGGTATCATCAGGGAATTCTATTGAGGTAATGCTTGTATCAGAATTAGGAAAAGGAGATTCACCTAAATAATAAGTTAAATCTTGTCCTTTAATTGATTTTTGAGGAATGAAATTAAGATTGAATTCTGTAAGTAACATCACCCACTTTGCCAGACAGCAAGAGAGATCAATCTTTGAGAAAAGGTGTTTTAGAGGATCAAATTTAACAATCACATTGACCTCAAAATTCAATAGGTAATGCCTAAGTTTTTGACAAGCATAAACTAAAGCCAAGCATTTCCTTTCCAAGTAAGTATATCTTGTTTCATAATCAACTAAAGTCTGACTAATGTAGTACACCGGTCTTTCCTCACCTTCACTATCATGTTGAGCCAACAAGGCACTCATCATATTCAGAGTAGCGGAAGTATATAGGTAAAATGGTTTATTAAATTGAGTGGGTCGCAAAATAGGAGGATTGGAAAGATACTCCTTAAATTTCTCAAAGGATTGTTTACATTCCTTATTCCAAGAAAAAAATGGTATCTTTTCTAAGGAAGGAAGTGAAAGGAACAGTTCTATCGGCTAACTTAGAAAAAAAGCAACGAATGGCTTGTATTTCTCCTTTTAAACTGCGTAATTAAGAAATATTCTTAGGACAAGGCATGTTAATAATAGCATCAATATTTTCAGTATCAACCTCTATGCCTCGCTTAGAGATTATAAATCTTAATAATTTACCAGAATCAACTCCAAAGGCACATTTCTTAGGATTTAATCTCATATTATAACTCCTAATTATTTCAAATATTTTTTGTAAAATAAAAACACGATCTTCTCTTTGTATAGATTTTGCCAAGATATCATCCACATAATCTTCCATAATCTTATGAATGTAATCATGAAAAATCAAATTCATAGTGCGCTGATAAGTTGCTCCCGCATTTCTTAATCCAAATGGCATCATGACCCAAAAAATTATTCCCCAAGGTGTTCTAAATACGGTCTTAAGTTGGTCTTCAATAGGAATAAAGATTTTATTATATCCCAAAAAACTATCCATAAAATAAAATAAAGCATGACCCGCTATCGAATCCACAATCATATCAATATTAGGTAACGGGAAATCATCTTTTAATGATGCCTTATTTAAATCTCAAAAGTTAGTGCCCATCCTTATCTTAATTTCTCCTTTAGAAACAACCATAATATTGGAAATGCATTCAGAATAATCAATAGAATGGGTGAACCCAACACCTAATAATTTTTCAATCTCAACCTTAACTAATAAGGCAATGCCTGGATTCATCTTTTGGATTTTATGTTTCACAGGTTTAGCATTAGGTTTGAGAACAATATTGTGAGTAACAATCTTAGGATCTATACCCAGCATATCCCATTATATCCAAGAAAATATATCCTTATATTCAAGAAAGAGGGAAACCAACTGATCATGTTCATATTGATTCAAACATTTCCCTATTTTAATTCTTAATTCAAAGTCATTCACACCCAATTGAACTTCAATAGTCTCAGTTATTAAGAAATTACTTTGCATGGGAGAATCCATTGGCAAAGGAGAAATACCTTGTACATCATGTTCTCCAAATTAGGCTTCATTATTTAGACAATTGGGCTTTCTTATTTTATGATGAAACATAGGTAGATCTTGCTAAGCCCCTAAACAATTTGTTAGGGATTCATCCCCAAGAAAAATATCCAAACTAGGTTTTCGATCCATGTTGAGGAGAAGTGGATTAACCAAGTTCAAATGTCCACCACAAATGTGATTGACATTAAGAAGAAAAGTTGATGGTTGTTTATAATGATTGAATCCTAACCCATAAGTATAATCATAAAATTCATTGTCCAAGGGCACTTGTATTCCATGTTTATATTTACCACATGCTTTCCCGTTGAATCCTGATTTCTTGAGTAGATGATAACCAAAACCGTATTTATCGGCCATATCAGATTGAGTCAAAGCAACGACATATGTCACAATGTCATAGAAATCTAGTTTTATCGTCTAAATTTTTTCTTCAAGTGAAGAAACAACAAAGTTATTTTTTGATTCCTCAGAAAGTGGGGAAGGATTAAAAACTTGTTTTTCAAACCCGCTGTGTTCTTTCATAAATTGTAAATCAGAAACTTTATATTCTCCCATAAAAGAAGGATTAAAGTCCAATGTTCCCCAATCATCTCTAGTAAAAGAAGAAGATGGAATTTCAGCCTATTTAAATTTAGGTGGTTGCTCAGGTTTTTTACTTGGTTGTATAGATTCATAAACCTTAGCATACTCTGCATTTATGAAAGGATTCAGCACATCATTCGCATGTAGTGTATACATCAGATTGTTATAAATGAACCTAAATTTAAGATGAAGAGTAGAAGGAACCACATGCATAGTATCTAACCAAGGTCTTCCTAATAGAAGGTTATAATTGAGAGGTCAATTCATAACATAAATAGGTGTATTGAGAATAATTGGACCAACCTTAATAGGTAGCGTAATAATTCCCAAAGTTTTCCTTGTGATATTATCAAATCCATGAATAGGGATATTATCTGGTTGAATAGTTGTAAGATTGGCGTTAATTGCTTTAAGTATATCCATGCTACGAATATTAAGCCCAGATCCATTGTCAATTAATGCTCTATGAATGATACTTTGATTAATAGAATCAACAACCATAAGAGCATCATATTGATTCTTCACCTCAATAGAAGGTAAATCATCATCCGTAAACACAATAGGAGTTACAAAAGGCATAGTATGAATGCACTCCAAAAATAAATTGATTTTCTCTTGGTTAGGAGGTAGACTAGGAAGAGTAGATAAATCTTTTTGAAAAGACTCGTGATATGTAGGAGAATATTGAATTGATTCCCATAAAGATATCTTAGCTCTAGCAGTGTGTAATATCTCAACTAAGTCATACTCCTTAAAGGAAGAAGGTAACCTAGGTGCTTGAGGAAGCATGGGTTGGGAACGAGGTAAAGAAGTTGGAACAGTAGGTTGAGGATTATTCCATGTGCGATAAGCATGTGAAATGGAATCCATGTTATCAAAGAAATCCAAAGGATCTCTAGGTTTACCCTTAATAGGTATTCAAGGACATCCTTTTACCGTCATCAAAGGTTTTGGAAACAACATTATAGGTGCATCAATGTTTCAAATAGTGGAACATGAAGGTAACCATACACACACCCTATGGTAAATGTCAATTAGAGAGGTTGTGGAGGAGAATGAAATAGGAATAGGATCCATGGAGATCTCATTCAAACCATTTTCATTCTCACTTCCATGTACCTCATTAAGGGATCTATCCTCTTGTGCAATAAAAGCCTCATCAAAGTATTCAAAACAAAAGTCATACATGTTGAACACAAAGTAAAATTATAATCATGTAAATATTTTTGTGTTTTTAAAGAAATTTTGTGATTTTTATATATTTTTGAAATATGAATGCAAGAGAAAAAAATAAATCTACTTCTATATGCATGAAAGATCTAACGTAAAATGTAAATCTAACACCAAAAAGAAAGATTTGTCTATCACGGGTTCACCAAAATGTAAAGGGGTAAATTGGATGGTCTTTTAAATATGGTTTTAACAATGGGGATTTGCATATAAAAGATACCCTATGCCATATTTAACTATTTACATTTAATTGTTATGATAAAGAATGTAAAGATGAAAAGGTTTACAAATAATAATAGAGTAAAATACCTACCTCACATCATAGCAGATCTGGAAATAACCCCTTTCCAATGCTTGTGTTGAGTTTATGGAAAATATGGTACCAGATCTGGAACAGAAACACAGAGACGAAGAAAACCAAGATATATTTTTCTGATCTGGCTCAATTCTAATTTTTACCCAAAAATGAATGTCACCTTTGACTCAGAATTTCTGATTCTGACCCAGAACAAAATGTTGATTCTGGCCCAAAACAAAATGTCGATTCTGACCCAGAATGTCTGATTCTGACCTGAAACTGCCGAAAAAACCCCTGTAAATATCTGAAAAGGGGGTTTCAGGGTGGCTATATAGGGTTTTGCCTTAGTGAAATCCCCATTTTGGTAGTTTTCACCTCCACGAATAGCTAAATGTAATAGAATATATGTGTGTGTTTCTCTTAGAAAGAGCTTTGAATGTATAATGCTAAGATCTAATCCTCTAGATTGAAACCCAAGAATGAATTGAAAATGAGAGAGCAATGCATAGATTTAAATATGATAAAGAAAGAATAGAAATCTCCCAAGGCTAAATAAAGTATTCCTACCAAACTCACAATTCATAGTTGCTACCCCATGATAGTATCTTTTGAATGCTTGAATGTTGAAAATGGTAGATCCAAGAAGAAGGAAGGAAGGAAGAACTCTTTCTTTCTCCAATGAAGATCCACTATAGCTTGTCAAAAAAAATTTTATATTTATTAAGACATCATCATATATTGTCCTTCTATATCATCCTCTTGCATTCTTGCAACATCATCATGTCATCTCACATTTTTGTTTCATGAAGAATGAAGGCACAGAGAGTGTTTATATAGAGATCTCAATATAATGGTCCAATTACAATCACCAAATTGACCCAAATTCAAGGGACCCAAATTCAAAATTCATCTTGAATTATGGTCCAATTACAATCACCAACCAAGGAGGGGATGTATTAATTTGAATATCGGAAAAAACACTTCCGCACACGGACCCAGGGACCTATTTTTAAGTTTAGAACCCCGATAAGCTCCAGATCTGAAAGCAGGGACCAACACCCGACAGAGGTCAGAATCAACCTCGACCTTGACCTAGGTCAAGGTCAGCCTCAACCTTGACCTAGGTCAAGATTGACCTCAATTTTGACCTAGTTCAAAATTGACTTCAACCCTAACCTGAGGTTTCAGGCAGGTCACCTTGAGAAATCTATAAGATTCCCATGTCAGTTGGGGACCTAGGAAGGTGAGAAAACACACCAGAGTGCTGGAGAGAGGTAAAGAGGCCATAGAGGAGGTATGATGAAGATTAGGAGAGCCAGTACATAGGTTCTACCTAAAAATAAAGCCACAAAGAAGGCAATTAAGGAGGATCCATAGGATCCTAACCCTAGTTTCACCTAGAAATGGATAATTAATTGTAGATGCATCCTAAAATGCAAATCTAATATGCAAGTGTAATAAATGAGGGTTCTAAGCCTACCAAAATTGAATTTCTTCCATTTTAAGATGATACACAAAGTTGTTTAGGAAATTTTTTGTAAAAAGTATAAAAAAACCCTCACTATTGTACTAGTAGGACTCTGCAAGACTGGACAGTTTGGTGAAAGAAGACAAAACGTCTCCAAGACAGTGTTGGTGACTTAGTGTGAAGGTGAAATTGGTGTGTACGGATCTTTAGAGGGTTTAGGATCACCATTGGGAGTAAAGTTCATGATTGTGTGGAAAAGGTCCATTGAATGAAAGATGCATAACATGAAGTTGGAGCATGATTGATTTGTTTGAGTATGAAGAGGTGGATGGAACTCAAGGTGTGGAGTCTAGTGGATTCAAGGAGGGTTGCAAATTGACCTCTAATAGGTCTATGGAGTGGGATGGGTCCTAGCGTGATTTATGACTGAAGATTGAAGGAGTTGTTGTCAAGCAAAGAAAAAATGAGTTATTGTTCTTTGAAGAAATGATTACTTACTAGTAGCCTTTGCACCACTATGACACATAGGGTGGTGTTATACACAATGGCTGAGTTAAAAACTATTCGAACTATCAACAACAACAAAATGCAAAGAACATATACAAACATGATTGAATTAAAGCTTCTGAGACCTTCTAGCTGAGTCCAAGACATTAGCTATTAACTTCGATGCTTTATTGATGCTCATTGATTAAACCACTAACACAATTTCTCTAATGGATTATCGTGAGATTTTACCATCCATTAATCACAAAAAAAAAGCAATATTTTTAGACAAAATGTTTTCAACTTATTCTCATATGAAACACATAAATAGAAAGGAAACTATCGTAGTCATAAAAAATACAGAGAAATGTTTTAAATAATGAGTGGCTTGAATAATGAATGATATTTTGGAAGAGTAGATGAATTTTTTTCAGACATTGACAAACTTCATAACCTAAGAAAGGATTTATAAAATTTAAATCAAGAGGTTTACATGGTTAATGAATACTTGTGAATCTAATCTATAACAAAATGAACTTACATGTGTCGTGCGAAATTAATGATTCAACAAAACCATAAAGATTAAAGAGGCAAGAATTTTTTGGTGGATTAAACCAGAGAAAATGATATTTTACCGTCCACAAAACTAAAATTTGTATATTTCAAGAGGATATAACTTGTGAATGGATACGCAGACTTTAACTATGACATTTAAATTTAAATCTGACAGAATTTAAGATATTATGTCCACTAATTACAAGAAATGGAATATTTTCAGACAAAATGTGCTCAACTTATTTTCAAATTAAACTCATGAATAGAAACCAAACTTTTCTAGTCATAAAAAATATAGATAAATGTTTTAAATAATGAGTGGCTTGAATAATGAATGAAATTTTGGAATAGTAGATGAATTGTTCAAACACGAACAAACTTCATAACCTAAACTATAATATTTTGTCCCACGTGTTCTTCATTGCCTGCATTTATAAGCCAAATTCTCAAGGAATGATTATAAAAATGGATTTTCCTGAACCAAGATTCAATATTTTTCCAATTTAAACTATTTCGAAATTTATAAAGATATCAATAAAATTGAACGAAAAGTTCCTTATATTTACGCTGCAAGAGATGTTTTTGTTTCTTAGCAGAATGTTGTAATCGGTGAAGAAATGGTTGTTTTGGTTTTGAGCAAAAAAATGGTTGGTTTTGTGCCAAGATTGTGTATAACGGTTACGGAAACCAATTCTGTTCTATAAGTTCCAAAAGAAATGGATCGCATGAAGGGAAAGGTGGCCGGAAAACTCGCATTAAAAATTCCGTATTTGCAGGTTGTTCAAAATTGTCTCATAACTAATATATATTATTTAATACGAGACATTAAGGCTATAATATTATATTACATTAAAATTAGTAACATATTGATTTTGGTTTTTATATGTTGTGAATAAGGAAATTGTTATGATTGTAACATTATAATGTCATATCATATTATACAATATAACTTATTCTACAGTAGAATATAATATATAAAATGGTATATTATGTAATATCATATGATATATTATAATATATTATATTATATGATACCATATTTTGCATAAAACAATAATATTTTATAATATGATAAGATAAATAACGTCATGTCATATTCTACAATATAACATATTCTACAAAGAAAAATTTTGTAAGAAAAAAGAAAATGCATAAAACAATAATATTATATAATATGATAAGATAAATTATATATAATACATAAATATAATATATTATATTAAAGAGAAAAAAAATTTATAAGAAAAAAGAAGAAACTTATATAGAAAATACTGAGGATATAAAACTATTACAAATTACTTAAAATTATTACAATTCTATTATGTTTTCCCAACATCCAATTACAAAGGTTGGGCAATATGACAATAATTATACTCCGGCCTACTTAACTAAGTCAAAAGTGATAGAAAAAATTTCAAAATTGTCAAGGTTGGAACATGTTAAACATAAAAGCCTAAATATTGAGACTTCTACGATGAAAATTTCATGTTGAAACAAAATAGTTGTCAAAACGAACATTATGATATCTACAAACATCGCTCATTGTTTATATATTTGAATTCATTCAGTGGTATTGATATTGATTGGACATATACTTCTGCTGAATAAGTCAAAACAACGTTGATAACTTTATGGTCTGTTTCTTCTTTGCAATATTTCATGTAAATTTTGGCATCAATGATGTATTCCTTCACCTTTAAGATTTTCAATAATTAGTAGGAGAAGTGAATAAATATTATTATATTTTGATGGAAGCATATCTATCAAGTTTAAATATAAAAACTATGATATTATGCTTCAACGCCAATCCAATAAAATAAAACACATTAAACATTATTATCTTTAAAAATTAAAAGACAGTTTTAAAAATCAAATTCCTTCTTCGTATATTGTCTCTTATGTATATAAAGATAGTTACAGTGTATATGCTTGTCAAACGATGTAAATCGTATAATTGCATCTATTAAGATATTGTTTTCCTCTTGGCATATGAATAACCAAAGAAATGAATGGAAAAGAGACAAGTAATGATTTGTGAAGGTTACTATTACTGATTACTTATGTGGATTTTTGTACTCTTTCATCGTTGTTTCTTATTTCATCTGACACGATCTATGCGGATACGATCAACTAAATTATTTCATTTAAATTATTCATCTAAATCATTGAAGAAAAAATCGGCAACCAAATCGGATAAATCTTAGGCTCTAATTCATGAAAAAAAAATTCTTTCTTTCGAAAACCCTAGACACAGGAGCGGAAGAGCAATGAGGGTCATCAAGAAAATTTGAAAGGTCCTAATTATCCTAAATTGTGGGTGGACATGAGATAATGTCAAAGTAGCTAATGAATTTGTTCTAAATCACGGTTCTAATATGACCTTGTCCTTTGCACACCATCAAAATATAAAATTAATATTATACACTAATTTTAAATTTATAACTATTATGCAACGTAAAAATATCATTGCAAAAATCTATAAAACCCTACAAAAAAGTGAGAATTTATGAATCACTTAGAAATAACGTTGTGAGAAATTTTTATAATTTTGTCCCTTTAATTTTCTTTCCGACCTTGGAAAACCCTGAATAGAGGAGCCCAAGAGCAATGGTCGTCATCTATGAAATTTTAAAGGGCCTCCATCATCCTAAATTATGGGTGGCATGTGACATAATGTCCAAGCAGTTAATGATTTTTTTTCTAAATCAAATCACTGCGATTTTTATGAGATCAAAATATTTAACTAATATTATACACTAATTTTAAAATCATAACTATTATGCACTATTTTAGATGGCCCTTTAAGGGGAAAGCTCAATGAACCCAATATTATAATGTAGTTTCAATATTTAAATTAGTATTAACTATTAACATATATTTATAGAAGTAGAAAACGATGAAAAATTGGGATTATAGGCAGTTAATAAGAGTCGGTGTGTGCAGCAATTTATTCCCCAAAAATTGGGATCTTTTTTTCGACGACTTTCAATGCCATTTTTGTGATTTATCAAGTGGTTAATTAGCAAAAAGAGACAGTTAATTGGCAAAATTATGACGTGATTCTTTATGAAATTGATGCATGACACTGAAGACGCAGCCATGAAAGTTGAATTGAATGTGTTGCAGAGTCTCGAAGTGTTGCAAGAGTTGGGAAGTAGTGTGGGAGATAGACGATTGCAAACAAAAAAATTCTCTTTCTACATTGACTATGTTGTATACCTTGATTGATACTATTTCTTTTTTAAAATTGTTTTTGTTTATATAAATTTTATATGTTTAAATTGTTGCAATATGAAATAAAAGAATATCATAACAAAGTTGTCTTTTCTATTTGTTGTGATGTGATCTAAAAGAGGAGGGAAACAAAGTTGTGCCTTATTTATTTTCGAGAAAACAAAGATCCCTACAATAATCATTATAATCATTTTAGGCTTGTCAATGTTGACAAATAAGTTCTCATGATTAATCAAATTGCTACATATTTAAAACTCTACTCAAAATTAAATTAAATAATTCATGTAACTTAGTCTCTACGTTCAACTTATATAAAGTTATTTTGGCATATACATTTGTATGTATCACTTCACATATGTGTATTTGATTGAATCTTTGTATGTAATTGTTTATTGAGTATTTACATAATAAAAGGAACTTGAGAGAATTCTAGAAAATGAATTCTACTTATATGAATATGAAGATTTTCTGTTATTGACAATATTTTGTGAAGAAAGCTTCATTGTAATTTTTTTTGTTTATGAATAGGCATGTCCATTATTAATCAAAGAGATACAATACACTATTCACAAAAAAAAATAGGAGGATACAAGTTCACTCCACAAGAATAACGTAGGCACACATCATATTTTGGTGCTACTTCAAATCATAGCTTGATTGAAATTTATACAAAAAAAATCAATGTTAAACATTTAGTCATCCAAGTTAAAAATATTTTTGTTTATGAATAGGCATGTCCATTATTAATCAAAGAGATACAATACACTATTCACAAAAAAGAGGAGAATACAAGTTAACTCCACAAGAATCACTTAGGCACACATCATATTTTGGTGCTACTTCAAATCACAGCTTGATTTAAATTTATACAAACAAAATCAATGTTAAACTTTAAGTCATCCAACTTAAAGATATATGAGGAGGAGGTTGTGCAAGTTCTTTGAATCATTTATATAAGTCCTTTACCATCCAAACTTTACCATATATGCTATGAAAATTTCCTTTGATTTTTTCTCTAAATAATGTAACTATTGGCTGTTTTCCTTCAATTTTTTGCATTTTTTTTTGTAAATCCAATTTTTCTCTAAGTTTTTGCCAATTGTTCCCATTTAAAAAAAAAATCGTACTCCTCTGGTTTGCCAATTTATTCTCCAAATGATTTATGCTTCTATGATCTAGATAATAAAGTAGTTAAGTTTTAAAATATTGCATAAATATATCAATAATTTAATATAGTAAAAATGGGTGTATTCTTGTATTTCCATGGCTAGATTGTTGGTTTTGGTAAATAGCTCCCCACATGGTTTATTCTCCTCATATAAAGCCATAAGACAAAGAGATCCATTATCTCCCTTTCTTTTCATTATCATAGCTAAGGGTCTTGGTAAATATATTACGACTGCTAGGTGTGAGAGTATCTAGAATGGCATTAGGATCCCTCTTGTTCTTGATTCCCATAATCATTGTCTTTTTTTTATGACATAGTGTTATTCAGACAAGCTACAATAGCTAAAGCTAAAGCAATTCATAAGGTTATAGCTGATTACTCTAAAGCTTTTGGCCAATGTATAAATGTTGTCAAATCAAACTTATTCTTTATGAATGTCCCTCTTTAATTAAAAATATATTAACTACTTTAAGTGGGTTCTTTCCCTTGCAAGTATCTTGGCATTCTCTTCTTTGGTAGTTCATAAAATGATAATTTTTGGGATAATATTATTCACATTATTTCCTCAATAATATTGTCTTGGAAACATAAATGGTTGACATTCTTGGGGAGGGTATTAATGATCAAATCTGTATTAAATTTTGTTCTTATCTACCTTATGCTAGTTCTAAAATATCCAAAGAATATTATTGTCTCACTACAATATGTTTTGATGACATTTTTATGGAATGATAATGTGGGAGGAAAAGCAAAAATCCATCTTATCACTTGGGAGAAGGTTTGCCTTCCTAAAGATTAGGGAGGCATTGGTATTAGGAGTTTAGAATTTCAAAACTTATCCCTTGGGGCTAACTTAATTTGGATGTTATACTTGAATCCAACTTCTAAATGGGCTAGAATTCTGAATGTAAGCTATATTCATAATGGAGGTACGGAAAGGACCTTCATGATCTCTTCTCGACCTAAAGAAACTACAATTTAGAATGTTTTTGATAAATGGAAGTATATTATCCTTCCCCATCTATTCTAGTTAGAACATAATGGATGGAATTATAAACTTTGGGATGAGGCTTGGAATGGCCATCATGCTTTGACTAGTTCTATAGACTAGTATGAAATTATCGATATCCTCATTTCTTCTACAATGGCACCTCTATAGATAATCTGAGAAAATATGGAGTGGGCAGGTTGATCATTGATGCTGATGAAAGAGTTATAAAGGCTACTTATTAATCCATCAGAGATGGAATGAACAATTATTCATAATTGGAAGCCTTATCTCTTGAAATTTAATTAGTTATCTATTTGAATATCAAGGACATTATCCTTGAAAGAGATTCTATGTTTACTTTTCATGCCTCTTCGAACAAATCATATTGCATATTTGGAAATATAAATACAAGTTAGATATGATCATCAAGTAGCTTCATCTATTTACCTCATATGGGGTTTGCATTACTTTTTAGAGTAAAACTATTGTTAGGTATTTATTATCAAAGCATAGCTTGAGTTTTGGTATTGATTGCAGTGAGTTACAGTGTTTTGAAGTCATGCAAAGACAAAGTAACGTAGAGACATGGAAAATGAATAGTCACGATGATTAAGGGAGTATGAGATGGAAGTCAAACATGATAATTTGTATTGAGAATGCGGACTAGCCATTCTTTGGTAGTATAAGGTCGTCAACTTTGTGTTTACTATTTTCATAAGTATTGATTCTAATTTGTAATGTATTAGAGAGCTGACTAATGATGTAAAATACACACACACACACACACACACACACACACACACACACACACACACACACACACACACACACATATATATATATGAAGAGATTTTTTTTAAGCGAATGATGTGAAAGGAAAAGAGGTAGTAATGAGATGATATAAAGCAGATGGAATTCAGATCAGATAATTGCAAGCTATAACAGGAACTATCTAAGCATAGATGATTCTTGTAATGCTCATTTCCAAGATTGTAATAGAACTATTTATTATTGTAAGAGTTGTGTGCTCAATGTAATTTTAACAAGGTTTTGCCCCTAATAGAGAAATATGCTAATGTAATACTCAGCTCCTAAAAGGGCTAGGTCTCCTAACAAGGACACTATACTTTTAGTGCATATTTGTGGGTACCATCCCCACCGTGGTTTTCCCTTTGCCAGGGTTTCCTCAATAATAATTTATGTTGTTATGAGTTATGTGTTATGTGCTTATGTTCTTTTCATTTCAGTAATTGTATGGTTAAGTTGGAATTTATTAGGTTCATACTTGAAGTGTTGTAATACTAATTCACCCCCTCTCAATATTACTTAATCCTAAC
Source organism: Thuja plicata (assembly GCA_018584345.1). Lineage (NCBI taxonomy): Eukaryota > Viridiplantae > Streptophyta > Pinopsida > Cupressales > Cupressaceae > Thuja > Thuja plicata. Next base: position 503,328 of record MU223910.1, on the reverse strand, counting down.
AATTCTTTTTGTTCTATCCTTCGCTATAAATTTGATTAATTCCTATTTGTTTGATGCAGATGTGTTATTATAGTTACTCACATGTTATATATTGGATGTTGGATCATTTCCCATTGGTGGTTTCATTAAATTTGATAGATTTATATCTAATTATACTCTACAAGATCTATTGGCTACTGTTAGGTTTGGTGTGCAGGATTGAAGCATCAAAGAACTCATCAAATAATTTGGGAAATCACTTCATGTGTTTGAGCCTCGCTTGGTATATGCTGCTCTACACCAGATCCTTGCAATTAAAATTATTTTATCACATGAAAAATAATGTGATGGATCCTTTCTCCCAACTATTACTCCTCCTCTAGTGGTTCATCCTATCCATGATGGTTCCTCATGCTCTCCTAATTTGTATGGCCCCATTGATCCTAATGATTGGCTTCCTCTCAGAGTGAGACTTTTTTCTTCATTTATTTAGATGATCTGGGAGATGATTCTTTTCCTCTTGAGGATGCACCATTTTTCAAATATTTTCATCATGATTAATATTGTTGTTCTTGTTATGAGCTCTTTATTCATCTATGGAGGTTGGTAGTTGATTCCTTGACCCCATTTTCTCCCCTAAGTTTTCATTAAATATCTCTTAGTTGGGATTCATAGACACTTTTCTACGGTCATCCTTCCTTATGCAAGTGAATTGTTATTTGTACTCTATAAATGTTTATTAATAAAATATATTTTTCTTGGCCTTGTCCACTTTGATTAAAATTTATTTTTATTAATTTAAAATTAATAAGTGAATAATATGTTGTGAGGTGGGTATTATAATCTTTTTTTTTTTAGTTTTCTTTTGGTATCTAAAATGGCAGTGCTTATAGATGTCTTTGGAATTTTCTATATTATAAGAGGAAGATAATTAGCTTTCCACTTTTTTCGTCGTCAAATTTGTGGATCGCTTTAATAGTTTAGAAAAACATTTAGGCATTCCAAGTCAAAATGCAAATGCATGTCTATTTCCTTGTGAATTTTAAAAGTTTTTAGTATGTTATGTTGTGTGAATAATGCTTTCTAGGTTCCCTTTAAACTAAGTGATTGGTTGTATTCATATACAAGACAGTAGCATGCACATTTGAATATTTTTCACTTAAGTTGGTAGGAAATGGATGGTTGGTATTAATTTATCTTAGAACCTAGATTAAATTTCATTTTTGGGAATCAATATTATAAATATCATTATGTGAAAAGATTGATAGAAGAGATTGAGATATTATCAAATAAGAACATGTAATAATATGTGATAAGGTTCACTCTTGATAGTGAGAATAATGATAAAATAATGGTAGTCAAGATCTTAGATAAACAAGAAATATTAGATATGTGTCATAAATGTAAGCATGTAAGATCACAAATATATTCATGTGAGATATGAATATTTATGTATAGAATCCAAAGTATAAGCCATAATATGTAAGTGTAGAATCACATGGATTGTGCATGGCTAGGATCACTTGAGGTTCAACATATAAGTATGATGAAATGAAATTGAGAAATAAGTACCATAGAAGGAATTCACATGAGGTAAACTGACCTGTAAGATATAGTTAGTCTAAAATTCTATTATATTTGTATCCATGAATATTCAAAATAAAAATAATATAAAACTCTAGAGTTTATAGTGGGAAAAGGGAAGAAATGCAAATAGGTAAATCACTTCTTTTCAAAATTGTACATTTAGAAGGAAGATGTCCCAATAGGCTATGAAGGTCCCAAGGACTAAGTGGATCAATGATCCTTCACTAAATATGTAAATTGTGAAAGATGATATTATTATAAGATAATAAATATATATTAGGGAGGATCTATATGTACCTCTAATGAAAATAGGGGATATGCTACTTCAGATTTGAATATAAAATAGATGAAATCATAGAAATAATTATAGATTCTAATAAAGAACTTGAAGGTTGTAATCCATCTACAAACCAAATTTCAATTATTTCTAGGAGGTACATAACATCTGAAACATTTCATACCCAGGAAAAAAAAATTAAAATGTTATGTTCCCTGGGGTTTTTCCTCAAACTTCCAGAGATGCTTTGACGGCTCCTAATCTATCTAAAAATGTTTTGGTATCTCTGTAACCTATTCCCGCACATAGAAAAATATGGAAGAAAGTTCGATAAAGGATTTTGCCTTAATCAAACCCCTATTTAGGAATCAACCTTGAAACAAAATTAAATTTAAGAATGTGTCTTGTGATGTAGTATAGGGTACATCTAATAAATGTAGTATATCATGCCTTGGAAATGAAAATGCTTCTTTGAATGTGATCAAATATGGTGATGCAATATATTTTGACTTAACACAAAAATCCAAAAGGCAATCATGAAAGACAAAACCTTATGGAATGGATGTTGTCATTCACCACAATGTTTTATTAAGGAAGAAAGAAGAAGACTTGAAGATGTAGGTGGATCTCCTTCCTTGATATAAATCTCTTATTTCTTGGCCTCCAATAGGGGAAAGAAGATCAATCTATGGAGAAAATTACCTTGAATGCTTGAAAATAAAGCAATATCTTGAATGTTTGGATTTGGTTAGTTGATAGATCTCAAACTTGAGTTTCTTTATTGAACTTGATATCTCAATTATGAATGCTTGATAATCATAATGGATGCTTAATAATAGTAATGGGTTGCCAATTTGAGGAGAGATAGGGTGTTTATATAACTCTCACAACATTTTGGGGGTTAAAACTAAGCAAATACAACCACAAGATCCAATCTCCCACTAAAACCCCAGCATATGGCTCTGGCCAAATTTAGGCCAAGAAGTGCAGGAACAAAATGTTTTAAACATTCTATTTTTTCTATAAAATGTTTGAAACATTTTGTACATAGGAAAATCAACCCAAATTTGAACTGGATGTCAGGAAGATAGGGTGGATGCATATTTATTAGGTACATATAATTCTAAGGTCAAGATAGAACACAAAGGATACAAATATTGATATAGGGCCTAGCTAATGAAATGAATTATACGATTGGAGGAAAAATAGAGGAGCACACTTAGAAATAAGGGCTAACCTTGATTTTAAACAAATTTGAACTGAGAGAAGACCTCTATCTGGATTTAATTTTTTCATTAAGTTTCATATGAGGCCTTGGTAGAGAGAGAGAGAGAGAGAGAGAGAGAGAGAGAGAGAGAGAGAGAGAGAGAGAGAGAGAGAGAGAGAGAGAGAGAGAGAGAGAGAGAGAGAGAGAGAGAGA
>MU223910.1:465881-500015 GCA_018584345.1 Thuja plicata | reverse complement strand
GAGAGAGAGAGAGAGAGAGAGAGAGAGAGAGAGAGAGAGAGAGAGAGAGAGAGTCCAATAGTCTAGCATGCTTTGTTATGCTAGGTGATTCATGGGAGAATAAGAGGAGGATAAGGAAAGCCTATAAATTTGTGTTATGATAGTTTCACTCATCAAAAAGAAAGAGGGAAGAATAATTTATGGTCTAGAAAATTGAGTTATACTAGTCAATTCTATTTGGAAAAATTTGTGCACGGTGCGGCTTAAAAAAATTTGCACTCAGGGGCATCTTAAAAAATTTTCTCTCATGGGTGGATTTTAAAAATTTTCACTGAGGTGTAGCTTAGGGGATCCATCCTAAAAAAGTAATTTTCTCCACAGGGATCCATAAAGGTGATAATTCCTAAGGAAATCATTATCTCCTTAGGGATAACAAACATAATCAGTCCTAAGAAAAACATTGTCTTCTTAGGGATCAATAAAAAAGGCTGCATAATATACTTGAGGATGCCATATGTATGACCCACTCCTTATTATGATGACATGGGACTATGGTGGCATCATAAGGAAAAGAGAGCAAGGATATCTACTTCACAAAATAGGGAGATATCATTAAAAATACAATGTATATTTGTTCCCTTAGAAAAGAGTGAATACAACTATTAGCCAATGAAATACATAATCGTGAAAAGGTGTATGTAAGCGGGAGAGACCCTTTGAAGGAAGATATCTTGGCTATAATATGTTTACCTTCAAGAGATGTTCTTGAATAAAGATAGAATTCTTCAAGAGAAAGAGTGAAAGAGAGCCATAATTCATCCTATTAGCCCCCTATTGTTAGGTGACAAAAGGGATTCTTGATGAAGGATAACATAATTTAAGCCCCAAAGTAAGGGAATTTTTTTAGGATACACCTAATTTTACAAAAATGAAAAGGTTGTGATCACATATACACACATCTTGTATAAGAGAGAGTCCCACATAAAAATGAAACAATTCCTTATAAGAAAAGAATGTCACATAATAAAAAACTACCACTATACAAAGGAAAGTAGACCCTTAGAAGGAAAACAAAGATTAATACTATTGAATAGGTCGAATAAATGAGAGGGTGGTGAATCTGTTATTCCAAAACAATTTCTAAAACTTTTATTGATGTAGTATACATATAAACTTATTAAAATAAATAAGATTCATAAAAGCATGAAAGAACAAGAAAAATAAAAAACATAACACCAAATATAACGTGGCAACCCAAAATGGTAAAAACCAAAAAGAAGATAATTCTCATGAAAGTGAATATTGGTTAAGGTAACACCAATTAAGGTGATTTTTACAAGGGCTCACTATTAGTTTTATCACTATTGTTTTGCTCACTTTTGGTCAACCTAACTAACCTGATACACAATTGTAATACAAAATAATGTCTTATAGACAAGATGTGAACTGAATAAATTGCATATGCTTATGCATGAAATAGTTCCAAATGTTATCATAGTAATCACCATCAAAAGTAGATTTATCACCTAATTGATGGAGATGATGATGAAGACCAAGATTAGAGGTATATAATATTTTAGAAAGGAATAGATCAATTCTTATTTTGTAATGATGTCAAGCAATTGATTTCTGGTTTATATTGAATATCCATATCTATCAGAGATGAGTTAATTGGGAAATAGATAAATATTAGACAATGATAAGTTCATATTAAGATAATTGGTTCCTACTTTATCAAGTCGGTAAAGCATATTGGGAAATTCGGTAAGCATAAAGAGTTAAGTAACCGAGGAGTAAGAAGTTTGTCCGTAAAGGCTTATGTAAGTCAGTCAGGACATCGATAAATTGAAGCATCAAGTAGTGCATGTTAGTCATTAAATTAAGAGTTATTTTTCGAGCACAACACATTTTAGAAACAAGGATAAGAACAAATTTAATGGTTATCTACATTGATCTAGAGGATTCCAAGAATGAAGAAGAAGTTGGTTAAAAGATCTACGCATGAGAAAATTCAAGGAAGAAATCTATTTTATAGATTAAGTGGAAAAAGGTGAATGTTTTATTTCTAAGAAATTTGCAAGTTCTAACGTCATGCCAAAGCGGCTAACCGAGTTTCAATTTTACCAAGTCAATTGAAAAAGTTGATCTAACAGCTAAGGATGATTGAATAAAAACCTAATCAAGGAGATTAAGAGGAAAAAATAGAGTTATTTAAAGGATGAATTTGAATAAAAAAGAGCTAGCAAGTTGAAGTGCTACCGAGTGATGTAGTGAAGAGAAAAGAGGTGAAAATATGAGTCTAGAGCATAGACATATGATGTATTGATGCCAGTAGTCAGAGAGCACATAAGGGATCTGATCAAGCAAGAGGTAGTTGTAGTTTTACAGATCATTTTATACATTGTTTCTTATTTGTATTTGTAACAGAGAAATATGTTAACCGATTGCAATTAATAGTCATATTGTAAAATCCTAGAGAAAGGTGACATTATAAAAGAGTGTTCAAAGCCCTCTAACCAAACCACTCCTAATAGGGTGAAGATATTAACAAGTCTGAGGTAAATCCCCTATCAGGGTCACATATAAAAATGTGTTTTGTAATATTTAATAGGATTGGCTTTTAACCAAACATACTTCAGAAGAGTATTTTCATTTGTGCGTGATAATTCCTAGAGAGGTTTTTCCCACATTGTGTTTCCCCATTAAATCTAGTGTTAAATGTGTTGCATAATTCATGTGCATGGTATTTCCTCTTTATGTAAGTTTCTTATTGTCATATTGGATTTATTTTGTGATTCAGTTGTTGTTACTGTTGTTGTTGTTAATCCTAGTGAGCTGAATTAGAGTTGAGTTTTAAAGTTTAAAGTATCATAGTTTTAAGATTCACCCTCCCTCTCAATAATACACCAATGTGTATAAGAGCTAAGTACTCTAAGAGATAAGTTTAAAATACTTGAGTTAAAGATCCGAAGATGTATAAGAGGGAGGCACCAAAGTTGAATAACGATAAATTCTCTACATGGAAAAATAGAATAAGGTTGCACCTATCTGGGATTGGAGAGTATGCAATATACTATCTTGATAATGAGTATTCACCACCGCCATTTGGAGCTTTGACTCTTTATAGGATATGGGAAAGACAAGACCAAACACAAGGCATGATTTAGATATCATCTACTCTCACCGATTTGGAGTTCAATGAACTTAAATATTGTGATACAACAAAGAAGAAGTGGGATAAAATTGAATTAGTACATGGTGGAGATCAGCATGTTTAGAAGGCAAAAGTTGAAAGGTTAAGAGGAAAAATTTGATTCTATGAGAATGAAAGAAGGTGAAAGTGTTTCACTATACAGTGCAAGACTGAAGGAAACTATGAATACTATCAGAGGTTTTAAAGAACAAATAACTGAAGAGGATATGACAAGAAAAACATTGAGAACATTTTTACCTATGTATGTCATCCGATTATTTGCAATAAAAGAAGTGAGATCCATTCATCAGATGTCTGTTTGACTCAATGCTACTATTGGTAAGTTGATTGTTTTTGAGCTTAATGATTTATATAATAGTTTACCTGCTACAGCTAGGATTGATAATTCATTTAAATCATCTTTGAAGATTTGAAGTTCTAGGGAGTCTAGAACGAGTGATGGTTATGCAAGTAGTGCTAGTGAAATATTCTATAGTTTGAAGAGTGAGTTCTAATAACTATATGATGAAGATGAAGAAAATATAAGAGAGTTTGAAGCTCTACTAGATAGAAGACTATAGAGAGGTAAAGTAAAGTACTAAGGTAAGCTACCTTTTAAATTTTTTAAATGTAACAAGATTGGACACATTGCTGCAAAATGCCCTAAGAATGACACTAATGAGAAGAAAGAAAACCAAGATGATAACAAAAGAGAAAATAGATTCAGGAGATTCTCAAATTTCAAAAATAAAGGTAAGAATTCATGTCATATTGCTAATGAAGGACTAACCGTTGATGACACAAATGATTACAAAGGATAGGAATTTGTATATGTTGTCATCAAGGATAATTCTAATGAAGAAAAGAAAGAAGAAAAATCCCTAATATCACATGTGAGAAAGAATGATACTTGTATTATAGACACTGGGTGTTCCCACCATATGACTCATGATACACTTAAGTTTACTACTATGGAATAACATGATGGAGGATATGTTAGATTCGGTAATGATGATCTGTATCATGTGAAAGGTAAAGGTTCTATAATTATGTTGAAAAATACTAGATGTGATGATGTATCTTGGGTCGAAGGACTAAAGTATAATCTAGTGAGTGTGGTACAACTAAACAATAAAGGACACTGATTCAAATTTTAGTATGGAGAGATAAAAGTATTTGATCAAAAAGGAAGTCTGATTTCCAATGGAGAAAAATCTAAAGGTAACCTATTTTAACCTGATACATCTACAAAGAGTTGTTTATATGCTAAATTTGTAGATCCATGTTTATGGCACAAGAGGTTATGTCATGTAAATTTTGAAAATCTAACTAAAGTAAGAAAAAAGAATAGAGTAAGAGGTCTACCGAGATTAGCGAAACCTAAGAATTTCATGTGCAAGGAACGTCAAGTTAGAAAAATGATTAAGTTGAGTTTTTCAAGTAATTCATATTTACAAAAGGATTTTTGGACTTAGTACACAATGATCTATGTGGACCGATGAGAACACAAAGCTACTATGGTGATAGATATTTAATTTTTTTTGCTGATGACTATTCTAGAATGATGTTTGTAATGTTTTTACAAGAAAAATCTAAATCTTTTCAAATGTTTAAGTAGTACAAGGAAAGATTTGGAAAGGAAAATGGAAGAAAATTGAAGTGTTTGAGATCTGATAGAGGAGGAGAGTTTACTTTTGATGAGTTTACACTCTTCTGTAATTAACATGGAATAAAGAGACAAATGTTTGCACCGAGAACACCACAACAGAATGGTATATCTGAAAGGATAAATAGATCCATTGAGGATTGCACAAGAACACTGATGATTGAGAAGGGTGTTTCTCAAACTTATTGGAGTGAAGCAGTCAACACTGCTTCTTACACACTTAACCAAGTACAATTGAAAAAAGGTACAAATAAGACACCGTATGAGATTTGTTATAATCACAAATCTAATGTGAGTTATTTCAAAGTATTTGGAAGTAGATTCTGTATTCTTAAATATTCTACAGGTGGTGAGTTTGATTCTAAAGGAGATGAAGGAATATTCTTAGGATATTCTACAAAGAGTAAAGATTACAAATGTCTAAACAAATCTACTAACAAAATTGTTGAAATTTCAAATGTGAGAATTCATGAATTTGTAGAGAGAAATGATGAGGACAACAAGAAGGAACCTTAGGATTATAAAATATTTGTATATGTTCAACCAGATGTTCCTAATATCTTACCAAAATAACAATCTGAGGAGGAAGTTGAACAAAGAGAACTACAACCGAATCATGGAAATGAAGTTCTACCGACTACCGAGTGTATTCTAGCCAAGTATATGAGGAGACACCACTCACCGAGAAAGATAATTGGATACAACGATGTTGCAATTATGAAAAGAAGAAAGATTCAACAAGTGAAGGATGGGATCTATATTACACAATCAAAGTACATCAAGGAGATCCTATAGACCTTTGGGAATGAAGACTGAAGACTTGTTGGAACATAGATGATGACTTGTTGCAAGCTATCAAAGGATGATGAATCAAAGGAAGTAATTGAGACACTTTATCAATCAATTATTGGTTAGATATAATATGTTGTACACATCACACTTGATATATCTCATGCAGTTGGCATTGTTTCAAGTTTTTCTACCAATCTAAAGGAATCACACATGTATACATCTAAAATAATATTTAGATATCTGAAAGGAAACAAGGAATTTGGTCTACTATACAAGAAAGGGGGAACTTTTGAATTGAAGGTCTACATTGATGTTGATTGGGAGGGAAACATGGATGATAGAAAAAGTACAAGTGGAGGAGGTTTATTTTTAGGAAAAAGATTAGCAACATGGATGACTAAGAAATAAAGTTGTATATCACAATCTACTATCAAGGTTAAATATGTTTCTACAGTTATGAATTGTGAAAACATTATATGGATCATACAACTACTTGAAGGTATGCAAGAGGAGATTACCAATCTAGTTACTATTTTTTGTGATAATACAAGTGCTATAAACATATAAAAGAATATGGTGAGGGATTCTATGAGCAAACATGTTTCTACCAAGCATCATTACTCGGGAGAGCAAGTTCAAGACAAGCACGTGATGATGGAGTATGTGAACTCAAAGGAGCAATTAGCATATATATTCACTAAGACACTACCAAAGGATCATTTTGAGTATCTCTAAGGTAAATTAGGGGTCCTACCCCTATCCAACATTCACTAGAGAATGATTCATGATGCTTCAGTTCTAGGACTCAATAGAGTATCTATATTGTGAGTTGATGCTAGTCTTCACACTTTAGGTGTTCCCTGAAGTTATGTAATGTAATTATATATGTAATGAGTTATTAGTACATGCAAGGTATGATCCACCTCCTGAATAATTTTTTAGGAGTACAAACCTTTTCCATTGTTTTCAAAGATGAAGAATTAATAATTGATGAATACAGAGAAAAATGGAAAATGACTGATTTAAAGGACAGAAAGAGAGATAAATGACATAAATATTTTAGGAGAGAATGAATAGACAGGGAGAATAAGATAAAAAAAATCAGAGGGATTAAAGATAGAACATAGATAATCGAGTATGCCATCATTAATTGACAATATTTCTAGAAATGCCAAAGAGGGATATTGTTACTCAAATGATGGAGATGATTATGAAGACCAAGAATAGAGGTATACAAGATTGTACAAAGCATTAGATTATTTTTTTATTTTTTCATTGATATCAAGAAATTGATTTTTGGCTCATATTGAATTTCCATATCTATTGGAGATGAGTTAATTGGGAAATAGTAAAGATCAATCAGTGATAAGTTAATATTGAGATAATTGGTTTCTACTTTAAAATCAAGTCGGTAAAATAGATTGGGTAAGTTGATAATCATAAAGAGTTAAGTTGCCTAGGAGAAAGAATTCTTTCAGTAAAGGATTAGGTAAGCCGGTTAGGAAACTGTGACATTGAAGCAATGAGTAGTGCATGTTAGTCACCGAAACAAGAGGTAGTTGTTGAGAACAACAGATGTTAGAAACAAGGATAAGAACACATTTAATGGTGAGCTACAACAATCTAGAAGATCCCAAGAATGAAGAATAAGTTGGTTACAAGATCTATGCATGAGAAAATTCAAGGAAGAGATCTACGGTATATATTAAGTGGAAAAAGTGAAGGGTTTATTTCCAAGAAAAGTGCAAGTTTAGAGGTGATGCGAAAGCGGCTAACAGAGTTTCAAGTTCACTAAATCAATCAAAAAAATTGATCTAATGGTTGAGCATGAGTGAATGAAAACCTTATCAAGGAGATTAAGAGGAAAAAACATAATCTATTTAAAGGATGGATTTGAATAATAGAGTTGGCAAGTTGAAGTGTTGAAGTGCTACTGAGTGATGCAGTGAAGATTAAAGAGGTGAAAATATGATTCTAGAGTAGAGACACATGAATTATTGATTCTAGTAGTCAAAGAGCACATAAGGGATCTGATCTAGCAAGAGGTAGTTGTAGTTTTATAGATCATTTTATACATTGTTTCTTATTTGTATTTGTAACAGAGAAATCTCTTAATCAAGTGGCCATCATAGTCTTATTGTAAAATCCTTGAGAAAAGTGACATTCTAAAAGAGTTTTCAAAGCCCTCTAACCAGGCCACTTCTAACAGGGTGAAGATCTTAACGGGTATGAGGTAAATCCCGCAACAAGGTCACATATAGCAATGTGTTTTGTAATCTTTAACATGATTGGCTTTTAACCCACCATACTTCAAAAGAGTATTTTCATTTGTGGGTGAAAATTCCAAAATATGTTTTTCCCAAATTGGTTTTCCTCATTAAATGTGGTGTTAAATGTGTTGAATGATTCATGTGCATGATATTTACTATTTATGCAAGTTGCCAATTGTTATATTGAAGTTATTTGGTGATTCGGTTGTTGTTATTGTTTATCCTACAGAGTTGAGTTTTAAAGTTTAAAGTATCATATTTTTATGATTCACCCTCTCTCATTAATCCAACAAGATCTAGTATGGATCTATTGTCAACATACATTAATTTTCTAGAACATAGTAAGTAAATAATTCTCTTGATGCCACTATAATACTTTGCACAATTCCCCTTTGTTTATACACCGCTGCCATAAATTCATTGAAACAAACTTGCACTATATCACCTTCTACATTTCCTCACTCACACACCATAGATACAAAATGATTTGTTTATTTATATATGCATCCAATAAGATAACTACATATGTCAGCTAATCCACAAAACATGTCATCTTCAATACAAAAGATGTTACAATTTTATTTAGCACGCAACTACCAAACCTAAATATAGGTTATACATAAGAATTATTTATACCACATAACCATAAGATGTAAAGGTAGGTCACCCTTAAGATATGCATGTTACATAGCACAATTACCAAAGATAGGTAAATTATGGAACCGATAGAATACCACAATCAAGTCCATGACTTGATCAACAAAACTTCTAAACTAGATGATAGATGAAACTTGATAGAATCTACCTAAAAACATAATATAATTGGTATACCAAAATCATCTAATGAACTACAAGAATATTCAGTTAGTAAGGATACCTAAAAGAACTCTGAAAAATCATTATTCAACAAATACCATCCAAAACTTCATGCTTTAGCAATCACCAAAACACACATATGTGCCAAAGAGATGAATTCTAATACTACAAATAAGTACACCTAACACCATAACCAAAAATTGCATGTATATAATATGTTTTGCATATAATCAAACTATTGATATCTAATCGATAGCCAATAGGCATCCAACTAAAACTACCAATAACCAACTGACACAAATATGCAACTAGTATAAAATTTGTGACATCAATGAGAAAAATACCAACATCTTCTCAATATGTTTAACAATCTCCCCCTTTGGCATTAATGGAAAAACAAAAAAATCCAAAAAGAAACAAAAGAAAATTTTCCATAAACAACTCACCCAGAGTTAAATATTCCTTTAAATCTTACAAAACTCTTTACTTTTCTCTCCTTCTTTATTCCAAAATGGAAAAGGGCCGCATACCAAAACTTAGAAATTCATAGAAGGACAACAGTCCTTTAAAAGTAAATACTTTCTTATATATTTCTTTGATGATTAGAAGCTTCCTTTTCCACTTAGCCACAATATCAACCATTTGAGCACATAGACTATCATGCTTCACTAGCATATCGAAAGATGATGTCCAAAGACTGGAACCACCTCTCATAATCTTCTGCATCAACAAGGATTCTAGAAATATGCTCTAACCAAACTTCAACCAAGTCCTTTACCAGCCAAAAAAGTTTCACCAGATCTTCTCTCTATCTCTACAACTGTAACATCTCACCCTAAAGTTGACCAACCTTTATTCTCAATTTTCCTCCTTTATCCTTGAAGTAACCATAGGTCTTCCCTAATTCATTCAATTGTATCTCAATATCTTCAATTCTTCCTTTGAAATTGTTAGCATAAGAAGGTCACCAAAGACAATACCTGTAAATATCTAAAATTTATTTTATGCACTATTTTTTCACAATTTATCCTAGATAGTCTTTGTTTAGAATTGTACACTTCTTCTCAATAGATTATCTGATCATGCAGTAATTTGAACCATATTGTAGAAATATTCCTTAAACAACTTTTACCAATTCAATTAGTACAACACCTGATACATCAAAATCAATAATCTTCTTACTAATCAAGTGATCAAACAGAATATCCTCAATCTTTGTTCTTCTCACCAAAGAGAAGCCATACCATAAATCATCGACTCTATTAAAATCACCATCTTTTAACATAGATTGAACCACATCAGAATCCAAAGAGCCATATTCTAACGCAGAAACTACATCTTTTCAACCTCTTCTTCTTCCTTCTCCTTTGATTCCTTTTCATCCTCATATTTTTATTTTTCATCCTCAAAAATAGTAACAATCTCCTTTCCTTTGTCACTGGTCTTTATCTTCTTAGGTTTTGAATGGGAACCACCAATTGCAACATCCAAATTCTTTTGACTGGAGGAACCCTTATAAACATGAGCCAAAGGCACAAAACAATAAAATTAACCAAACTAGAGAAAATATTCACACAATGATGCAAAAATGACTTGTAAGCATCTTCTCTATTTTCTAGAAACCCTAGATATCTACAAATTTATTTTCCAATAGGGATGTCAAAAACCCACAATGTATTTTCTCTACCAAGTAGAGACCTCAATAAACAAAACACTAAGCTCATAATGAAAGAAACAAACTAAAAAACATAGCTATCTTCTAATTTTATCTTGACATTCGGAAATAAATTATCGAACAATAGTTTACACAGATCCAACTGAACACCTTCCCTAACTATTTTATGTGTAATATATGTTAGAACTAATATTAGATTATTGAGATGGGGATGAATCAGTAATCTACCAAATAAACCAACTTTACAACCACTTAAACTTTAATCACCATTAATAAGATTAACGTTAATAGAAACAAATGGAAATCATAAACATCGAAGGCCATCCAAAAATTTGACACATAGATTTATCTCATGGAAACCCAAATAGGTAAAAAAACATGGTAGGGATTAGTACCCACTAAAATAATGTACTCTTCTAAAGTACACCTTGTAAGGAGCTTAACTCTTTTAGGAGTTTACAATAGCACTACTAGGTGCTAACCGGTTAAGGGATTTACCTTAGGCCTATTAGAACCTTTACCTTGTTAAGGATATCCTTGTTAGAGGACTTAAAATACATGATAATGTGTCACCTTGTTGGAGGATTCACAATAAAGATCTATTAGGATCAACCCTGTTAGGGGATTTCACCTACGGTAACTATTAGGGAACAAAAACAATAATGATTTTAAAAATGACACTACCTCTTCTTTATTAGATCCTCTGAAGCACAAAATCTCTTTTGATCATGCTAAAATCTTCCTTTCCTTGATCGCAACATGCACCTTACACCGCACTTTATCAAAACACTTTGCATTCAACTTTAGCAATTATGTTCTGTACTTTTAACTCCGCTACCTTAATAAAATCCTAAAATTAAATTAAAAATAATCTTTCTCAAATACAATATGAAAAACAAGAAAATTAAATACACAAAACATATTTCCAAGATTGTGTCGTCCTACACAAAAATTTACATAAAAATTGAGCCAAGGAGTCAAACACATTTTGACTATACTCAAACTACCTCAAGAATATTCTCCTTAAGATAACATCAATGAATGTGATGCTAGATCATCACCTCAAATCATAATTACATGTCTTCCATTGTAGCTCATGAACATAAACATTTAACCTATTGAATAATATTGTTTATGTTCACCGATCACTTATCCTTCACATCGATCACTCAAAGTAGTTGAGATTGCAACTATAGAATCTAAATACTATTGCCCACCATATCCTATGACCATGTGACAAGATACATCAGATATTTTACAAGAGATTCAAATCATCTATCACCTGTCATTGATTATTCTAGTAGTTCTATTGTTATTCAACATTCGATTACAACTCACACATAAACTTACATCAGAAGTATTGGTCATACATTGGACATCCAGAGACCTACCTAAGTCTTCCCTAAAGATAGAAACTATTAAAACTCACAATTCATCATAAATATGCTATGCAACATACTAAGAACACAAAATCAATAGTTGAGATCAATGATGATAAAATATTTGATCATCCTATAATCAAATCATTGTGTCATGACCAAAACACACTTACCATAACTACATTAGATATGCCAATAATCTCCCCCTTTGGAATTGATGGAAACATTCTATTCTTTACCAATTATGACAACGCTCAGTTAATCAATAGAATACATCAACATCTTCAACATCAAACATTGAGAAAAAAATTTCCACTTTTGTCTTTCACTTGTTCTTCAATTACTCCCCCTTACATTGAACTTCACTCTTTTTCAAACACACATAAATCTCCACATATTGACATCCTCACACATCTCATCCTTACATCATCTCAATACATCTTTGATTTTGAACATACATCTTCTCCTCCTTTGACAACAATGTCAAAGGTGCCAAATACACCCGATATCTCCTCTGCAGTACTTGACTAACCAAAGCACATCACTTCTCAGACTTATCCCCCTAAGGAGTAGCCTCACAACATCAATCAACACATAAAAATATTCAATGAATACACTGGGACTGATGCACCTGAATCTTCTTTTAACTAAGAGCATGTAGGGGATTGTTCCCTAACATACCTCTTAGGTGGGTGATCCCACAAAACTGTGTCCCACTTTTTGGCCAACTTTGACACTGAAATGAACATTCTGAAAAAAAACTTCACTTTCGAACATCAATTGTCATTAAACCATTAAGAATTTGAAGATGATGTAAACTAGTGACTTTTATCATTTTGTTTCTAGTTTATAAATTTTATTTTATTTTTAAAATGGAATTTATTTGTATCCATTTTTCCTTCTCCTTCAAAAATTATTTTTGTGAAAAATTAGGATTTTTCAGCAGTGACACTCACTTTGATCAACATAATTTTTTTAATAAAACTAATAAGAATGTAATTATTTTGAATTTAGGTTTGTAACACAAATATCTAGGGAATAAATTTGGTTTCATTCAATTTGGTTGAATATTTAATAGTTTATTGAGTTATGAAGTGACATTAATTATAATTTGGACATAGGTTCACTTTGATCGCTCTAACTCTATCTCTATATATCAAAATTAATTTATTCCTTTTTGATAGAAAGCTAACATAAAAACCTATTTCCTACATATTTTTCATAAATTTTTTTCCCTAATTTACTAATTTTTTGGAAGTGTCGAACAGAGAACTCGCTAAATGGTCAGACAACCTATGTTTAGTAAAACTTAAAAAGAAAAGTCTTAATAAACTCAATATATATATAACTCATAATAATTGGAAAGATTTCTCAGATTACTATCATCCTATATTTGGTTTTTTCAAATGAATTTATTTTATCCAACAAAAAGTTAATGTCAAAGTGATTTTTTGTCAGCATTTTGATCGGTTCAAAGGAGACTCGATTATAGGTGTGAGTGAGGAGTAGAGGGATTATACCAAAGGGATTTTGATCCAAGAGGCTTTTATCTAGCCATTTTGAATTTACTCCAAATGGGACCTCTCAGGGCTTAAATCAACATATTTTCTTAAAAATGTGCAATTTCAGCGAAAATCGGGATGTTCAAAAAAGTGGGACACAGTATTGTGGGACCACCCAGGTACTCAGAAGTATCCTTAGGAAATAATTTAGTAAAAATATCAGCAACTTGATCCATAGTTGGCACATCCTCCAAGATTACTTTTTTTTTCCTGTACCTATTCTCTAAGAAAATTATATTTGATGGCTATATGCTTAGCCTTAGACTGAATGTCTAGGTTCTTTGAAATATTAATAGTACTTGTATTGTCCCAATAGATAACCATCGGTTCAGTTATGGGTTGAAGCAAGAAGATGAGTCCTCTTCACTAGGAACTTTCATACTTAGCCAAATTTGCGAAATTGCACTCAACAAAACGAGTTCCTGCTAAAAATGAATGGGGTCTCGTTTAGCTTCAGTCAAGGTCCTGAGCCTAAAATTTTAGAAACGGTGTCCCGTTTCAAAACGGGGTCCAATTTTGAAAAATGAAACAGGATCCCGTTTCAAAACAGGGTCCCATTTTGAAAAATGAAACGGGACCCCGTTTCAAAGCGGGGTCCCGTTTTGAAAAAATATTATTTTTTATACAAAACATTCCATCGATTCATTTATATGCTATGAATTTGAAAAAAAGTAAACGGGGTAACGTTTACTAAACAGGATCCTGTTTCTAAAAAATTTTAATTTCAAGCCCACTTTTACTATTGGCTTTTGGTTTGGAAAGAGGCTTGGGTAGCTGAACCATAGCCTTGCACCTGGTTTGACCTGCAACTTGAAGTCTCTGTTAGTGTCCATACAAAATAAGGACTTTAGACATATATCTGAAGACTTTTTTAGAGGAATATTTTGACAAAATAAAAACCCATTATAGATCAGATTGTGAAGATTCCAAATATGTATTTTTTTTTCAAATTTGATTAAAATTTCTATTTTTCATTGAATTTCTACTGAAATAGGTCCACAAACTAGAGATAATAGGATATTTTGTTATTTTAATAACTTTTTTATTTGAAACTTTCTCACAAAAAAAATTATATGACATCAAACTAGAGACAATTCAACACACTTTTAAAAAAAAAAATTTAAAATCATATGTTTTGGTCAACTTATGCTTGCCGTACACAAGAGATTTTTAAAACAACAATTATGCCTAACAAAAAATTAATAAAAAAAAAATATTCAACAAAAAAATACAAAAAAATATTGTCATCAATCTTAGCTATGTTAAATACCATATCCCAAAATTATTAAGATAAATAGTTTCATTTAGGTCAAATTTTTCTTGTCGTACACGGGCATAGTATGGTCCTAAAACAGTGACTTTTAAAATGTGGGTTTTTGTACTTACTATTGAACAAGAAATTTTATCATCTGGGTATTAAAATAAATTGCATATTTGGAAAGTAGACTTTGAGTAATACAAATTCTATTACTAAATGTTTTCAAGATTCAATCTCTAATTGCTTCAAATATTCATCTCAAACAGGATGAATTTGAAAAAATAGGAAAAATAGTTCCACTTTTTGGCCAAAAAGTGGACTCAACTTCTTGCTGGCACCCTTATATTCTCTTGTATTCCTTCTAGAATATGCTTAATCCACACTATATGAGTAAAATTAATCATGAAAAAAATATACTCAACTTCAACTAATGATTTTAATATTAAATTTTGCTTCTTACTTGTACAAGATACAAGTGTATCTTTTAGAGAGAATTCACCTACACTTGTGCTCTTTAAATTATCAATATTACCCACCCAATCAACATCTGTAATTACACATTCAAAAAATGTTTATGTCCATACCAAAGACCATAATCTTCAGTCCCGTTAAGATATCTGAAGATTCTCTTCACTGCAACGATATAAAATTTCTTATAATTAGAAGAAAAACTAGCTACTAATCCAACTGCCTGTGTTATATCTGGTATACTGTGTACAACATACTATAGCTTACTGATCATGGACCTATAAATTGTCTCATCCAATTGGTTAGAATCATTTTCTTTTGGAATTTTTCAACTGGTTACCATAGGGGAACCAATCAGTTTTGGGTCCTCTAGTCAAAAAGTATTTAGTATTTTTCTTACATACTTGGATTGACTTATGTAGATACCATCTTTCATCTGTTTAAATTATAATCCAATGAATAACTTGATTCCACCAATCATAGATATCTTGAATTATTTCCTCATCTCATCTACAAATGATCTTCTCAACTCTTCATTGCCACAAAAATGATATCATCTACAAATATCTCTGCAATTAGCAATCTGTCATATTTATCGATATTCAAATACACATTTTTGTTGTCAGAACCAAAACCAATTTGAATCAAATATGAGTGCAACTTCTCATACCATGCTCTAGGTGCTTGCTGATGATCATATTTTTCCATTAGAATACAAAGGAAACAATTTTTGAACCATTGGTAACATGATCAATGAAAGATAGGCTAAAGTACAACCCGACACAACAATTTACAGAGGTCACCGAAAATGCTAAAGTGCACTATCACCGATAGATATTTTACAAGAGTAAACCAATGACACAATTTTTAGAGTAAACCGACAACACAACCTACAGAGGAACCCGACAGACAAGTTCACAGTGAACACCCACAGTCAGTCAACAGAGAAAGATGAGAAGAAGAATGTCTACAGAAACATCACCGAGGATAGACTACAAAGCAACCTGAGCACCAGTCTACTGAGAGATATATTTATTCTGAGAAATGTGGATCTGAGTTACACGTCAAATAAAACACTTAAGTTTTAAATTTAGCTTTAAATCCTATCTTTAAAACCATTTCTTAAGGGACAAGTAAAGCATATGTAATTGTTTTAATCAGTCTAACTGATTGTAAACATACAAACTAGGAGATCAATGTCATGTTGTGAACCTTTAATCATAGAGTTATTATTGAAAAGCATGAAACCTATTTAGGTCAATTCATTATATAAATAGATGTGTAATTAATTAGAACAAGATGATGTGATGATGATTGTAGCCAAGGAGCACATACAAATTTTTATGTAGATGGACATAAAAAGATCAAATCAGTTATAAAGAACAAGATCCAATGCTATTGAGTAGAACAAAGGTATTAATAAATCACTATAGGTGATACATCGTATTATAAACTTAAAGGATCTATAGTTCATCAATTCAGGATTGCATATCTTTAGGTCAATAAGTATTTTTGACTACATTCTAACAAGTGTAGAAAATAGAAGAAATCCTTTAAGAAAGTGGATTTAACAATCCTTTTGCAAATGTCTTAACCGAGTGCACACTAAATAGTGTTTCTAAAGCTCTTATCATTGTAGACCTTAACAGTCTAAACATGTTACTCCTAAGAGGGTAAGATCATCAGAAGTGATCAAACTTGTAAGCCTTAACCGACCCCTTCCACTCTACAGATAGTGAATTTTTGTGGGTTTCATCCCCACCATAGTTTTTACCTTCTAACAGGGATTTTCTGTGTTACCAAATCTCATGTCATGTGTCATTACATTTGATGAATGTTTCTATGAATGTTTACTTACAAATTAAGTTTATGATTTTATATTACATACACAAAAATAGAATAGCACATATGGCCGGGAATGCAAGGAATTGATTACTAAAGGATTAAGGTTAATTGATAAAAAAAATTAAGGGTACAGATTCACCCCTCCCCTCTCAATACACACCATTCCATTATTCGAATACTTTCTTCAATCCATGAAAATCTTTCTATAATCTGAGTGTTAGTTTTTTTTCTTGTTGATCTTGGTATACCTATGGCACGGGTATGTACCTCTATAGACACATGCACTGATTCAATAAGATGAAGAAGAAACATTCAACAAGGTCCTAATACCTTCTTCACCTTGATCTCCACAAACTTAGGTGGGTATTACCTATCTTCTAAGTGTAAAACTACAACAACTTTATAAGCAGTCAGGAATGGTGGATGTAGTATAAAACCAATAGATTGTAATTTTTTTTATAAAATTGGATGAAAACCACAAATCTAACATATCATACTAGTGCCCTATCTAGTGGGTATGGAGTCATTTTAAATGCAAAGACTCTTAACAATGAAATTCATAAAATGTAAATCTTGTAAATGATCACTGAACTTGACTATGCCTTACATACTTAATTCACACTTCCTAGAAGCATATGTAATCATCCAATTCACTGCAATCCTTTACTCACTGAAATTGTTTAAGGATATTTAATTCTCTCTGAAAGAGACCCTAAAGCAATTAGAACATCTGCCTTACAGAGTGATGGATTGAAAGTCCTTAAAAATCCACCTAAATGAGTACAAGAGACCAAACTAAAGACATTAAAATTCAATAAGAATTCACAAAATGCAAGGAAATACAAACAAATCTTATTGGTAAAACATCTAAACATGAAAATTCAGAGCCAAAATTCCACTGATAGTCTAAATTTAACATGCAGAGCTTACAAGCCTTTTAGTGGAATAAAATTCCATCCCTTTATAAATGGTCTTGAATATTCTTTTATAGAAACAAGAATGCTACAAGCTTCGAACCATTTAGTGTTAGGATTTACAACCAATCATGTCAAGCATTTAATTCTTATTGTCAAGTTGAAACCATATCTCTCTTCATTCTGTGCAATTCTGATCGGATCTAGAAATTAGTTGTCATAGTCAATGTATGTGAGTGTAGTACCCTGAGGCTGAAGAATTCACAAGCATGACCATGAAAGTATCTCACATACATGCAAAAATGACCAGGTGCCAATAAATGCATTTATACTTTGATTTAAAACCCTTTTCTATCAAGTCTAGACATAAATATATTTCATCATATGAGATTTCTATTCCTTTTGTCTTTAACAACTGTTCAAAATTGATCAATAAGATTAGATTGCAACATTTATAGCTTTGAGATCAAAATATCAGTCGAGCACCATGAAACCCTCTGATTCATAGATTTAAATATTTGAATTTCAATTGATAACAACTATAGGTGGTGCAGAATTGAAATTGGACGGCTGAGATTCAAACTTTACTCACCTTTAAAGCACTACAGTCGATATCCTTTAAGTTACCCATGCCTGGGATAAAATCTGCCATGCATCATGCAGGCGCAATCCCTTAAAGACTAGATGTCAAGAAACCTTGGATTAAGGCTTTACACCTATCCCACAATTCTCTCAAAATTATCTATTATTTAATCATCTGTTCATTTGCAAACATAGGTCCCACTTTCCTCCCCATGGCACTCTTCTACTAGCTTTGAGAAATCCTTGGTGTCCTTTGACCTGCGCTAACCGGGCTAGACACATGTCATTAAGGCATGATGCCTTAAAGGTTAGATTGACTGCATGTTTTGATTAAGGATTTACACCTACTGTTGATCCTCTTTGAAGATACTATTTGTTTACCTTCCTTTTGACCCATTGATGATGACATCAGAAAAGACACATGGCACAATGGCTTAATGGCTTGAACATTATATTGACTGCATATCCGCTTAAAGCCTTTAAGCCTACCGTCCAATCAAAAGTAACATGCTTTCCTTTTAACTCTTCAATGAACCCATGATTATGACGTCACAACTGCTAGATGTCACAATGGCTTAATGGCTTGATAGATAAAGATCTTCATCTTTCCCTTTAAGTATTTACGTTGACCGTCAGATTTTCTTCAACTTAACTAAACTTTTGTTTACCCTTTCTGCAGAACAGGACCCACCTTAGACACGTGGCTATATGGGTTAATGGATTAAACACTAGATCTCGATCATGTCATCACTAATAATTTAATCCAAATGTAAGATCTTCTGCAAATTACTGTGTCTTTGCTACCTTTGTTTACCTGGGACCCATGACATCATCAGTTCTATGTGTCATCTGAGCGTAATGCCTTTTGGTTAGATTTTGATCACTTCTTACTTAAGGAAATATGTTGTATGTCCCATCATAAACCACTTGATTGGTCTTTACTCTACCTTCTGACCTTATCCTGGCGTGCCATGGACAAGCGTCATTAAGATGTGATGCCTTAATGAGTAGATCTTGTGCACTTTCCTTTAAGTCTTTACACAAGCCGTTGGATTAAAAAAGACATGCACGAGAGATTTAAAAAGTAAAGACATAAAGTTTAACAGGGCTTAGTACTTAGGAATATAAAATAAAAGATCACCTTGCTAAGACTTAGGAAAAAATAAATGGGACGGCCCCTTTTAGACATAACAAATAAACACATGGGTAAATGGTTTTTAAGTGACCAAAAAAGGTAACTCGGTTTTATAACAAGTCCATGAAGGGTTAAAGGCATTTTATCACCAACAGCTATAAATTTTGAATTTAGGGCTTGGAGATAGAGCAAATAAAAACACATCTTTCATGACTTAGGAAAATTTCTTATAGGATTTTTACAGTGCTAACATAGGCTCTGAGTGGGGAAGGTTGAATGCAAGTTCAACACTAGAAGGCCAGCACTCTGGGAAGAGCAAATCAACTAGAAAAACAAAAATCCACAACAAACAAACCTAAACAGGAGAAAAGAAAGAAGGAAAAAAATTACAAATATATATAGCAGTGTGATGACCAAATTTCTTAGGAAAAGAATGGCTTTAAGAACTTCCCATGCACAGGAAGGTCCTGTATCTCACCAATAGGACTTTGGAGGAAGTAGGAATATTTTCCATGTAACTCATGCACAACAAATGGTCCTAATCATAAGGACTCAAAATTTCCATGTTTCCCCTTATCCTCAATCATTTCATTCCATTGGAGAACCATGTCATTCACCTAAAAATTTTCTTTCTGATGCTCTCTTATCAAATAAATACTTAGACTATTTTTGAGTCCTCTATTTCTGCAATTGTGCTTCATTTTTGGTCTCATCCAGCTGTACCAACTACAACATCCTATTCTGCATTGTCCCAATTACTTATATGTCCTCATCTTGGATGAATTTGTAGACTAGTAACAAATTTTTTAATGGAAACCTAGCTCATGTTCCATAAACCAATTCAAAAGGAGATACACCTATATCTCTTTTCATTGTTACCCTATATGCCCACAAAGCCAACTTGAGCTTTGAATTCCAAGTTTTATTATTTTTTTCAAGTGTTCTTTTGATAATATTCATGATTCTCTTATTGCGGGGTTCTTTTTTCCCATTTGCATGTGGATGATATGGTGAATAATAGGAGATCAAAACACCATACTGAGCACAAAACTCTATGAATTCTCTAGACCTAAAACATATAGCATTATCCATTACTAACTTGCTAGGCATACAAAACCTAGTCAAGCTATTGTCTGTTAGAAAATCAATGACCACCTTGCTAGTTTCCCTCTTGGTTGGTATATCCTCAACCCACTTTGTAAAATAGTATATCACAAAAAGGATCCAACTATGACCCCCACTATAATTCTCTAAAAATTCACCAATAAAATCAATGCCCCATTGGGCAAAAGGGGCTTCCTCTAAAATTGGATTCAAAGGAAAATCCCCTGCATACACTAACTTCTTTGAAAATATTTGATAAGCCTCACACCTTTCCACAAACTGATGAGTATCCTTGAACAAACAAGGCCAATAATAACCATCTCTAAGTATCTTGTGTGCAACTGTCTTTGCTGAATAGTGGCCTCCACAAACACCACTATGCCTCTCTATTATTACCTTCTCAAATTGAGTCTTATTAAGACAAAAAATAATAATTCCATCTCTAGTTTTCCAATATATGTCTCCTTGTATTAGTACATACTTCTAACTCTTAAGTCTGAGAGCCCTTCTTTGATTCACTTTCATATCCTCAGTACGTTTGTTCTTCTTTAAAAAGTAAACAATATTAGTATACCATGCTTGCAACTCAATGCTAGTTGGCATTTCATTTTCTTGCACATTGTTTACCTGGGTAATCTCCATGTTTGAATCTGACATGAGATTTTCAAGTCCCAAGCCTCTAACTAATTTAGTAATATGGATCTCTAGATCAAATTTTTGTATTCTATTGATCCATCTGCACCTCTTTCTAGTGACCTCAGTTTGAGACAAAATATCCTTGATTGCAACATGAGGCACATAGGAAATCACCTTAGCATATACTAAATAAGGACTAAAAGCCTTGGCTTCGTTAACTAAGAAATAATATTGCTTCTCCATATTTTAATAATTCAACTCAGCTGCCTGCAAGGATTTGCTGAAAAATGCAATTAGATGCTCAAATCCCTCCTTGTCCTTTTGTAACAACACTGTAGAAATGGTATGGAATGAAGAAAATGAGGAAATAGAAAAACGTAACTCATAATTAGGAGATTTAAAAATGTTGCTTCCTAAATATCTAATTTAATTCTCTCAAAATCTTTTTGAGCTTCCAAATTGCAAGCATATTTAACATAACCTTGCAATAGGTTTTATGATCTCTGCAATATTAACAATGAACCTTATTACAAAATTTATTTTTCCAAAGAAAGACTAGACACCTTCAATGTTCTTGGGAGGAGTCAACATATTAGTGGCTTCAATCCTCTCTAGATCTATTCTCACTCCTTTGAATGCTATATTCCCTAGAAACTTTCCATCAAAAAAAAAAAAAAAATGGCACTTCTTTCGATTAAGAGAAAATCCAAACTACAAAGCCTTACCAAATATATTTTGAAGATGTCTGCAATGGTCCTCGGCCCTTTATGAATATGCAGTAAGATCATCTTGATAGAAAATCATAATTATATTTATGAATTCCTTGAAAGAAACATATATTTCTCTCTAAAACATGGTCCATGCATTCATGAGACCAAACTACATTCTAACATAAACATAAGTTCCCTGAGGGGTAATAAAGGTTGTCTTGAATTTCTTTGAATCCTTGACTAAAACCTCATTGTAAATAGAAAATCCATTCATCATAGATAGAAGGTCACATCATGTAACTCTTTGTAGATTTTCCTCCATATTAGGCAAAGAATAATTATCTTTAAGTGATTCCACATTAAGGTTTTTGAAGTAAACACTAATCTTGATATCTCCATTATTTTTTCTCACAGGGATAATATTTGACACCCATGACGAATGTCTGATTGGTTTTATTATTTGGGCATCCCTGAGTTTCATCAATTCTTCCTGCATCTTTGATGCTAGCAAAGGATTGATAGGTCTATGCTTTTGTCTAAAAGGTTTTACATCAGGCTTTAGAGGAATCTCATGCTGAAATAAATCCTCCTTGTATGTCTTAAGATCTTCATAAGACCAAGGAAAAACATGTTTGTACTTCTTTAATAAGCTAATCAAATTTTCTCTGATGTGGGGGGCTAAATTCTTCCATAGGACAGTCTCTAACCCTAAATTCACTTCCTCAATGCTATCCATTTTGACATCATATCTCTTAAGAAAGTGACCATCATTGCTACTTAAAATCCCTTGTAGTTGAACCAAATCCTTAGGTATAACATTTGTTGGCAACTGAACAGCCTCAGTCCCAAAAATAGTTTTCTTGTTATCTATAGTTTCAACTAAAGCATTGCAATCAATTTTCTTACCTTCGTAATCATCCAATAATTGAATGAACCAGAGAATATCCTTGTGATCTTCAAAAAATTGCCAACTATATACATTATTAGGAATTTAAGGTCTGATCTTGGTTTTAATTGTAGAGATCCCAACCAAATTTATATCATTATTATGTATGGCTACCTTTGCTAAGAAATCAACCATAATATTCTTTGATCTCTTTGTCCATTCTATTTGGAAAGAATCAAAGAACTCAACCTTATCCCATACTGCATGTTTCTACAATTTTAATCTATCATTTTTAGTAGCATATATGGATCTAATTTGGGAAACAACTAATTCAGAGTCCCCAGATTGTCTTAACAATTTTATGCTATTCTTTATGGCAACCTCTAAGCCCAATAACAATGCCTCATATTCTACAGTATCTTTTGTGCATTGAAAATCTAAGAGGAATGAATATTTAAATGTAGTGCCTAGTGGAGATATAAAAATAATACCAGCTCATGATCCTTCTTTGAAGCATGAACCATAAAAGTACATCTTCCATATCTCATTTGGGTGTGATTGTGACTCCTTCACAATTGGGTCATGGTTTTCAACTTTAGATCCATCTAGCTCTATTGTAAAACTTTCCATATCAACATCAAAAACATAATTGAGATCCTTAGGATCCCTCCTTTAAATTACCATATGAAAGGTCTAATTTCAAATGTCCTCGAATTGCTGATTCCCACTATCTAGACAGTAACATACCATAATGTGGTGGTGTATCAACCACAACCACATCCATTTTAAAAGTAACTTCAGGAAAAACAACAGTCTTCACTTCAATGCCCTTTAAGGTTCCAACCACAGGTACCTCCTTGTTGTCCATAGAAAAACACCTTCCAAAAGATGTGTCAAATTTTAAGCCCAATTCCTTCACAATACCATATGGCATCACATTTGCTGCTGCACCAGAGTCTATCATACAATTTCTTATCACATGGTCATTTACTAGCAATGTGACATAAAAAGGATCAACCTGATATGGCTCTTGAGTAATAATGTTCCCTACATAGACTTTAGGAGTCTCTTGCTCCCCATCAACTCCTTTTTTCTTGATATTCCTTATGGTAGGAGCACCATCATCTGTTATATCTTCGAGCAAAGAGAGGGCTACCTCTCTATGCTCCTTGAGCTTTAGCATCTCATGTAAAGGTATAAACATCTTAATTTGAGATAGAATATGTTTTATGTCAAAAGAAGGAAAACTTAAAACGTCTCCAATAGGAAGCTTACCCTTTCTTTCCACCTGAATTTTATCTTTACATTGGATTGAGGGTTCATTAGGACTTTCTTTTATAAACAATGAACTAGGTCTTCCTTGATCCTTATCCACTTTTCTATTTCTTAGGTTATAAGAGCTCCTAGCTTGAGAAATTATAGCAATCGTGAGAGATCTCACTTCTTCATCACTAGGTCTTCTTAATTGCATATGTTCATCCTTTGAATTAGCAAAATTTATATTATAATGCTCTCTACTCTCGTCTTAAGGTTAGGTCATGAACATATTAACTTTAGGTACCTCCTCCTCTTGACCACTCTGATCATCTTCATTCTCAACAGATCCCGCCAAATCTTGGTCAAATGCACATTCAAAAAGAGAATGTGGCATATTATATAGAACACACCAAGAAATACTCTCTACATTATGTACATTATTTCTCTTTAATGAATCAAGAGTACCTTTATTACTTGGCCCCTCTAACAGAGGTTTACCATCCTTTCAATTTGTTTTATAGGGCATGTCCTGCAATATGTACAACTTCTCAAACCTATGATCTTTTTGTCTCTTACTCTGAAAGAATCTCTCATTTTTATCCACCTTAGTAGCCAAGTCCTTGATTGTAGAGACTAGTATATCAACTTTATGATTTTTACTTTCTTCCTTGGGAAACCTATTAGATTGACCATTAGAGTCTTTCCATAACCTACCATCATCTCTTTTCCCAAGTTTCCCCAATACCCTTCTATTACATTCAATATTTACTTCCATCTTGAAATCATCCATTAATGTACAAGGGTTCTTATCCCTCACAAGATAGGCAATCTTACTATTCAAGGCATTGAAATATGTGGTAACACATACATTTTCATCTAACCTCACCACTTGAATTAATTTATGCATGGCCTTATGGAATTTTCTATTGAATTCAGATATAGGTTCATTTTGAAACTTCTTGATGCTATTGAATTCATTAAATATATTGCCAAAATTCACCGAATCACCATATTTTTCCTTGACGCATTGTCTAAATTCATTCAATGAACCGATTCTCCCATTAGCAAGGCCATGGTACCAATCTCTGGCATCTTAAAAAAATGATTGTAAAAATAACTTCATAAAAATATCCTCATGCTCAATTTTATAGTCATTCATTTTTTCAGAGAAAGCTTTTAGGTGCTCTTCATCAGTTATTACATTATTTCCACTAAATTTAGGGATTTTATCCCTTATTTCATTTGGAATGACATTTGGCTAGCCTGGAATACCATAAAAATATAATTGTCTATATGTATCCAAATGTATGGGTCTCCTCTGAAAACCAGGTCCCTAGTTTTGGCCACATGTACCAAGATCCTGGCCCAGATTTGTAGTACCCTAAAGTGAACTTGATCCCATGGTATTAGTATTAGTATTTGTTTCTTACACCTTAGGACCTAATCCACTACTACTCTGAGTATTATTAGTAGTAATAAATGCCTTTTGATTTTTAGTAGACTGAAGGAAAGAAATTTTCTTCTTCATTTTTGTAGCAGTAGCATCTAACTCAGCCTTTTCCAACTGTTTGGCAATATCATCCTTTACTTTTCTATCTCTTTTTAGCTCTATGTCTAGTAGAGACATACCCTGAGATACCTCTACTATAGGTTTGGGCTCACCAATGTGTATACTAGTAACCTTATGTTTACCTTTGTCTAATTTAGGGTTACTTGCACTATTTGAAGGAAAATCTTGTAAAGGAGCCTTCATTTTCCCAATCAATGATTTGTCTGATCACAGGCTCTTCCTCCATCTATTTTTTGTATGAATATCTCTCCCTCTCTTGACACTCCTAACTTCTAGCACCCACATCACCAAAGATATCCTTATTTAGACCCTTATAGCTCTTATCCACACCTTGGTTCATGAATTTAAGTTGTGCCAGCTATCTCTGTAAGTCTTCATTCTCAATCACAACTTCCATAACCTCATTCTCTTTTTCCTTTTCTAAGATTTGCATTAGAATCATTTGTTCTTGTATTTCTCTTCTCAAGGCATCATTAATACCAAAAATTAGGTCAGGATTAGGCAAAGTAATATCAGAATTTGTAGAATCTTAAAAATTTATAAGGTCTACTTCTCTTTGGTTTATTTCTTCCTCATAAGGATCATCTTGTGGAAATGGGTTATTTTTTGTATTTTGGGAAGAAGTTTCAATGTTTGCAAATTTTCTAGGTCTGAAATATCTATTGTTTCTCCACTCATTATCCTTCTTATACTGAACCTAAGTCACAACCTTTTGTTGAGATATATCTTCTTTGATAGGAGTATCAAACATATTTTCAAAGAAACCAACACCATCTGATTCAGGACTAAGAGATGTAGTATTACTTCTCTCTGGGATAGTATCCAAAGGATGACTAAACCTTGAAAACTTAGGTTTCCATGAACTTCCCCTTGTGGATTCAGTTCTTGACAAATTTCTTTTAGCAGGCTTAGGAAGCCCACTCTCTAATTCAACTTCTGGATTATCTTTCATGTACGCTCTGGTGTTTCTCACATTTTCTTATATCTTGAATAACAAGATTTAATACAACACTATACTTTTTATCTCAAACACTAGCCAACCAGATTCTGAGTCGCCATAAAAAAAACTTGGGATTTAAAAACAAATGAAACTTTACCTCTATTTATTTTTTGCAAATATTTAAAGAAAACTTATGAAAAGAACTTATCTCTTAGTCTCCAGTGGATAGGTTAATTTTCACCTTGATTTGATAAGCATTCAAAATTCCTTTGTGCTATGTCTCCCTAGTAGAGTCACCATTTCTTTTAGTTCTTTTTCTTCTTGATCTTGGTATACCTGCGACTCTGGTATGTTCCTATATAGACCCATGCACTAATACAAACTCAGGTGGGTATTACCTATCTTCTTCCTTTCAAACTACAACAACTTTATAAGAAGACATGAATGGTGGATGTAGTATAAAACCAGTAGATTGTAGTAGTTTTTATAAAATTGGATGAGAACCACAAATCTAACATATCAGACTAGTGCCCTATCTAGTGGGCATGGAGTCATTTTCAATGCAAAGACTCTTAACAACAACATTGATCAAATGTAAATCTTGCAAATGATCACTGAACTTGACTATACCTTACATACTCAATTTACACTTCCTAGAAGCAGATCTAATCAACCAATTCACTTCAATCCTTTACTCACTCAAATTGTTTAAGGATGTTTAATTCTCTCTGAAAGAAACCCTAAAGCAATTAGATCCTCTTCCTTAAAAAGTGATGGATTGAAAGTCCTTAACAATCAACCCAAATGAGTACAAGAGACCAAACTAAAGACATTACAATTCAGTAAAAATTGACAAAATGAAAAGAAATACAAACAAATCTTATTGGTAGAACATCTAACATGAAAAATCAGAGCCAAAAGACCACTTATAGTCTTAGTTTAACATGCAAATCTTATAATCCTTTTTGTGGCATAAAATTTCATCCCTTTCTAAATGGTCTTGAATATTCTTTTATAAGAACAAGAATGCTACAAGCTTTGGACCATTTAGGGTTAGGGTTTAAAACCAATCATGTCAATCATTTAATTCTTATTGTCAAGTTGAAATCCTATCTCTCTTCATTCTATTTAATTTTGATTTGATCAATAAATTATCTGTCATTGTCCATGGATGTGATCGCAGTATCCTTAGGTCAAATAATTCCCAAGCATGACTACGAAAGTATCTCACATAAATCCAAAAATGACCAGGTGTCGCTCAATGCATTTCTCCTCTAATATAAAACCCTTTCCTATCAATTATAGACATAAATACATCTTGGCATATGAGATTTCTATTCCTCTGGTCTTCGACACCTATTCAAAATTGATCAATAAGATTAGATCACAAAATTTATAGCTCCAAGATCAAAATATCAGTCGAATACCACAAAATCCTCGGAGTCAAAGATTTAAATATTTGAATTTTAGTTGATAATGGCTACAAGTGGTGTGGAATTTAAATTGGACAGCTGAGATTCAAAATTTACTGCACTTTAAAACACCACTATTGATATCCTTTAATTTACCTAGTCCTGTGATCAGATCTAGCACACATTACGTAGGAGCAATCCCTTAAAGACTCTAGATGTCGAGTAACTTTGGATTAAGGCTTTACGCCTATCACCTGATTCTCTCAAACTTGTCCGTTCTTTAATCATCTTTGTCTTCACAAACATAGGTCCCACTGACCTCCCCATGGAACTCTTCTACTGGCTCTGAGAAATCCTTGGTGTCCTCTGACCTGTGTTAACCGTGCTGGACACGCATCATTAAGGCATGATGCCTTAAAGGTTATATTGACTGCATCTTTTGATTAAGGCTTTATGCCTACCTTTGAACCTCTTTGAAGATACTATCTATTTACCTACATTTTGACTCATTGATGATGACATTAGCAAAGAAACATGGCACAATGGTTTAATGGCTCTAACATTAGATTGATTGCGTCTTTGCTTCAAACCTTTAAGCCCAACGTATGATCAAAAGTAACTTTATTTCCTTTTAACTCTTTATAAAACCCATGGTTATGATGTCACAACTGCCAAATGTAACAAAGGCTTAATGGCTTGATGGATAAAGATCTTCATCTTTCTCTTAAAGTCTTTACGTTGACCATTATATTTTCTTCAACTTAACTAAAATTTACTTTACCCTTTGCATAGAATAGGACCCACCCTAGACACGCGGCCGCATGACTTAATGTCTTAAACATTAGATCTCAATCATCTCATCACTAAGCCTTTAATCCAACCGTAGGACCTTTTTCAACTTATTGTGTATTTACTACCTTTCTTTACATGGGACCCATGACATTATCAGTGCTACATGTCAGCCAAGCATAATGCCTTAATGACTAGATTTCAATCACTTCTTCTTAAAAGTAATACATTGCTCATCCAATCAAAACCCACTTGATCTATCTTTACTCTACCTTTTGACCTCAGCCTGGCCTTCCATGGACATGTGTGATTAAGGGGTGATGCCTTTGTTGGAGAGTTTTCTTGCAAAATCTCAATATAGAAATAAAGCTTAACTCTTAGATTCCCAACTTATAAATATGTCAAGAAAAGAGTTCAATTGATGAGGATTAATCCTCCTTCTTCTTTGAGCTCCATAGAATCAGGAGAGTGTACCTTTTATAGATTATTTCTTCTTAGTAAACTAAATAGTGGATTAAGGGTTACCCTGGTTCTCCTCCTTCCTTTTACTGCAACAATTGATAGCATGCCTTGTAGATGAAAAAGACAAATCTTACACAAAGCTTAAGAAGCCAGACCATGGACATAGAAAGGGAAAATAATAGTGAAACAAGGATTATCATCCTTCTTCTTTTTAGAGTTCTTGAATCAGGAAGGCTATCTTAATGATTCTCTCTCCAAGGAATCAAGAAAGTGAATTGTACTCTTCAATATAATTGATTAAACACATATGTTTTTAATAACATAAATGAAAATGATTATTTAATTTTATGGATTGATGGGGACAACTACCTATCAAATTTAGACCAGTGCCAAATCTAGGGCCAAGAGTTAACTGAACATACATTCACAGAAATGATTTAAGAAACAATACACCTAGAACCCAATGAAGTACCTTAAAAATAATTTCCTCATTCCACATTAATACATAAAATTCTTATGTAAATGCAGAATCCCCTGAGATTAATCTTAATAATTTAATTCTCTCCTAGAAAGAAACTCAAAAATAATATCACCAATACCTTGTAAATAGTGTATTAAACTTGCCTTAAGGATTTAATACACAAGGAATCAAAGATCAAAACATAGGAAGACATCAATAAACATAGAAGGGAATCCCACTATATTATTATTAAACCACTAGCTTCTTCAATGCATTCAAGAATGACCAAAGACACTAAAACAAGACAAAAATAAGGAAACTAAATTGCAGTTGCGAATTCACCATCTTCTAAAATGTCTTGGAAGTCCTTTTATAGAAACGAGGACTGCAACAAGCTTCAGATCCAATTTAGGGTTAGGGTTACAAACATGAAAATTTTAAATGACAAAGAATATTAAATATTTTCAAATATGAAGTAGCTCTGTCATCTATTATGGTAAAACATTCCATGCTCCAATCTGTAAGAAATCCGATATAGCTGCCAACTTATTGGGAAACTAAAGAACCATTCCCTACAAAACGAATAATAGATGGAATGTCTTTTCTACATTAATTAGATCAGGAAATTTAACCCTTTAGATTTGTAGGAAGTCAAATATATTTTCTAGGAAAGCTCATGTTCTTGAAAATCAAATCCAATCTATATTATAAAACTCTAAAATAGTTCCCCCTTTAGTGTGAAGAATGAAATAGGATAGGCCCAAGGGTTTAATATTATTTTACAAGCTAACAGAAACCCTAAGAAGATAATCTCCTCTTAAATTCATTCAAACATGCCAATTCCTCTTCCATAGTGCACCCAAGAGCTGTAAAGACTTGGCCCAGAAGATCAAATTCACATTTTTACTGCTCTGTGGCATAAGAAATAATCCACCACTTTGAAAACCCTACATAATGCATTTGAAATTTTGAAAGTCGGTTAAAATGGTCACAAGCGGCGTGGAAATCAGCATCAACGACCCATATTTGAACTTTATCTGTCTTTAAAACATAGTTGTAGATCCTATTTAAGTCACCTAGGCTTTCGGATCTCATGTTAGACAGGTGACATGTAGGTGTAATGGCTTAAACACTTTAAACCTTCATCTTTTTCTTCTAGCCATTAAGACAACCCTCCGATCAAAAGAAACTATACTGCACTCTAATCTCACCCTTGGCTTCAAACTATAGGTCCCACAAACTCATATAGGACATGTGTCACAATGGCTTAATGGCTTGTACATTAGATCAACTGCATCTTCGCTTCAAGGCTTTAAGCCTACGATCAGATCTTCTTCAACTTAACTAAACTTTAATTTACCCTTTGCGCAGAATAGGACCCACCTTCGACACATGGTTGTATAGCTTAATGACTTAAAGGATATATTTTTTTCATCTCATCTTCAAGTCTTTAAGCCAACCGTTTGATCAAATCTAACTTGATATCCTTTTACCTTAATTACCTTGTCGCTGAGCTGGACTCACCTGGGACATGTGTTGCAAGGGTGTAATGTCTTAATTGTTAGATCAAATGCATCTAGTGATTAAGGCTTTATGTCATCCATTCGATTTAAATGAAATTGTATGCACTTAATCATAGTCTTTTAACATATGTCAGACCTGCCAAATACACATGGCACTCAGGCTTAATGGCTTGATGGGTAGATCTCCATTATCTCGGCTTCAAGTATTTAATCCAACTGTATGATTAAAATGGACATGCTTGGAAGATATAAAAAGTAAAGACAAATTTTAATGGGCCTTAGGACTTAGGAAAATAAATTAAAACATCACCCCGCTAAGACTTATGAAAAGATAAAAGGGATGGCCCCGCTCAAACAAACCAAATAAACACATGGGTAAATGAGTTTTAAGTGACCAAAAAAGGTAACTTCATTTTATAACAAGTCCATGAAGGGTCAAAGGCATTTTACTACCAGCGGGTAGAAATTTTGAATTTAGGATTTAAAACTTTGTAAGACATGGCAAGATTTTCATCATTTAAAGAAGATTTTCTCACAGAAACTTAGGGTTTTTAAATCAAAGACCATTAACCCCACAAACTAGACACAAAAACTGAGACAATTACTAGGGGCTAAAAACCTTTTTTTCAACCCTACACAAGTACAAACCAAAATGTAGCAAATAGACAAAATATGACCAATAGATGCTCTAACTAAGGATTATTGATTGCTAGATCAAGGCAAGAATCTAGAACTCTAGGAAAAGCATACCACAACTACGCATAGACCTACAGAAAAACTTCAGAATATATACAAATGTACAACCTATAACAAACTAGCACACCTAAAACTAACTACCTATATACATGAGTATGGTGCATGGAAAATTTCAATTAAAGAAAGGTTTTAGGAATTGTCCATGCACTGGCAATTCAAATACCTTACCATCCAAATTTCTTAAGAAATATGAATCCTTACCATGTGTCTCATGAATGATATAAGGCCCTATCCATAAGGATTCCAAATTTTTATGTTTCCCTTTATCTTCATACTTAGCATTCTACTGTAATACAATGTCATATGGTAGAAAATTTCTATTATTAGCTCTTTTGTCAAACAAATATTTCATTTTCTGTTACCTCTTTGAGTTTTTATGTTTTCCTTCTCCTCTAATTTCATTCAATTCAACTAATTGGACCATTATGTTATACATAGCATCACTTACTTCAAGACCTTCTTCCTTAATGATTTTATAAAAATGAAGTAGATTATTCAATGGTAGCCTAGCCTGCATACCATACACCAATTCAAAAGGAGACATGTTAGTATCTTTTTTCACACTTACTCTATCAGCCCATAAGGCTAATTTCAACTTAGAATGCCAAGCTCTTTTGTTTGTTTTCAATGTTTTCTTTAAAATATGTAGAATACTCTTATTACTAGATTCTTCTTGTCCATTAGCTTGGGGAATAATATGACATCATAATTCCATATTCATTACATAAATCCTTAAATTCCTCTTACCTAAAACACATAGTATTGTCCATTATCAATTTTATATGGACACCAAATATGGTTAGAACATTTTCCATTAGAAAATCAATAACCACTTTTCTAGTTGCCTTTTTAACAAGAATTTCCTCTATCCATTTTGTGAAGTAATTAATCTGTGGCAACAAATATCCAACTATGTCCACTACTAGATTTTTATGAAACTCCCCAATGAAAACAATCCCCCACATGGAAAAAGGTTCCTCAGCCACTACTGGATTTAGCAACAAAGCACCAGAATACTTTAGCTTGGAAGAAAATATCTTACATGCTTCACACTTTCTTAGAAACTTGAAGGCATCTTTAAATAAACCAGGCCAATAATAACCAGCCCTAAGAATCTTATGAGTAGTAGTTTTAGCAGAGTAATGTCCACAACATACACCACCATTCATTTCCTTTATGACCTTTTTCATATTTCCCCTCATCTAGGCATAACAAAAGTACACCATTTCTCTCTTTCCAATATAAATCTCCTTGTACTAATGTGTATCTTTGAGCTTGTAACCTAAGGGTTCTTTTCTAATTATCAGTCATAATCTCATGGCACTTGGCAGTTTTGATATAGTACATGATATCAACATAATAAGGCTATTTTTCAGTACTGGTCAATATTGAATCTTGTACTTCAACAATATTTATTTGAACCAAATCCATATTCTCCTCTGTCATTAGCTTTGCTAGGCCAAGTCCTATTACTAATTTGGTAATATGGATTTCCAAATTAAATTCTTGAATACTATTTATCCATTTACACCATTTACCAGTAACTTATAATGGAGTAAAAATGTCCTTGATTGCTGCATGAGGTACATATGCAATCACTTTTCCACAAACTAAATAAGGCATGCATGATTTCACAGCTTTAACCAATGCATATGCTTATTTTTCCATCATCTCATAGTTCAACTCTACAAGTTGGAGTGATTTATTGAAAAATGCAATGGCATGTTCATAACCTTCTTCATACTTTTGTAGTAACAGAACAACAATTATATGAAAAGATGCAAAAGAAAATAATGAAAATGGCCTACTGTAATCAACAAACCTTAAATAGGCACTTCTTGAACTACCTTCTTGATATTTTCAAAATAAAATTGTGCTTCTTCGTCCCATTTAAACTTTGCATCCTTTTTTTAACAATTTAATTACAGGCTTAACAATTTCTATAAATTTAGGAATAAACCTCCTCACAAAATTGATGCAGGAGCATCCTGGGTGTAAGGGCAATCTTGCATCACCCAAAAATATTTCTGTTTTCTTTTCAATAAGGGCTACCTTGTGCAGAGCTGCTATTTATGGAAACTTGCTATTTTTAGTA
>MU223910.1:423932-434071 GCA_018584345.1 Thuja plicata | reverse complement strand
TAGAAGTGAATGGAAGGAATAGTGTTGGTGTTAGGTTTCATTTATTATTGAATTCAATGGTTTCCAAGATGTGTTGAGGAGTTTTCTCCTTGTTTAATGTTAACTATTCCTGCACAATCCACTCATAAAAAAGTGAAATGCTATGTGGAAGGGATGGTTGATAGTGTTCCTTGGGGAAGGGGGATTGTGAAAGACTTGTTATCATTGTATTGTGTATTTCCAGTATGTTTGAATGCAGGGAAGACAAGGAGAATGAAGGATCACTCACTGATTGCATGATAGCCCAGTTTTGAAGGGTCACTAGTTGAGGGGACAGTCAAGGTATGGATGATTGGGCCATTGGAGGACCCTAGTTCTTTATATCAATTTCTATTCCAATTGGATGCATGGATTTCTTGTGAATTATCGGCTGCTATGTATCCTGCAACTGGATCCGTAAATCTGCATATACTTCTCTAGGGTTGTAAGCCACTTAGGGATCAAAATAGAGAAACTAAATAAAAATCATTCTTTGTCCTATTTCCTTTTAACAAAGTCTCAACTATCAATGATACAATACATTTTATGCCCTAAGCTATGAATACAAATGACACCTAGCTAGAAGCTCACGGGCTGTCCATTTGATAACCACAGTCAACATTTCAAAAAAATGGATATCCTTGAGCACAAGCACCAATAACATCAAATAATGGAGTTTAAGCACGGGCTAGGGCACAACACTAGTAGAATGCGGTCATTTCAGTGACAGCAATATACAATGGTGTTATTAAACACATATGCCAGTAATATCAACAAACATGAATCCAAACATTTGAATATAGTGAATCAATATCCTTGAGCACAAGCACCAATAACATCAAATAATAGAGATAAAGCATTGGCTAGGGCACGAAACTAGTAGAATGCGGTCATTTCAGAGAGAAACTCTCTCAACAATAAAATGAAATGAATTCAAATATGATGCCAGAGGCTCGAAAGATGAAGAAATCACATACCTTCTCCCACGCTCAGCTGTCACTCCTTTTCTCCCGCTCTCCAATAGAAATAAAAATGATGAGGTTGTTTCACTTTTCTCTTTTAATGTATACCCCGAATCTGTCAAAATTCTGATGATCAATTAAACACCCATCAGAATACCGACATCATCGGGGCCTATTACAAAAAAAAAACACTAAATTCATAAGAAAAATTTACCCGTCAGAAACATCTGTCAAAATTTGGCCCCAAATGTAGTAGTGCCTTGTTGCTGAGCCGGACACACCTAGGACATGCATTACAAGGGTGCAATGGCTTAATGGTTAGATCAATTATATCTTTTGATTAAGGATTTAATTTGTCTGTTTGATTAAAATGAAATTTTATGCACTTTAACCATAGCCTTTTAACATATGTCAGACCCGCTAAATACACATGGTGCTCATGATTAATGGTGTGATGGGTTGATCTTGATCATCTCAGCTTCAAGTCTTTAAGCCAACCGTAGGATGAAAATGGACATGCTCAGAAGATATAAAAAGTAAAGACATAAGGTTTAATGGGGCTTAGGACTTAGGAAAATAAATTAAAAGACCGCCCTGCTAAGACTTAGGATAAGATTAAAGGGACTAACCCACTCAAACATAACAAATAAACACATGAGTAAATGAGTTTTAAGTGATCGGAAAAGGTAACTTATTTTTATAACAAGTCCGTGAAGGGTTAAAGGCATTTTATCACCAACAGATAGAAATTTTGAATATAGGATTTAAAACTTTGCAAGACATAGCATGATTTTCATCATTTAAAGCAGATTTTCTCACAAAAACATAGGGTTTGTAAATTAGAGAACATTGGAACCATGAACCAGGCACAAAAACTGAGACGATTACAAGGGGCTAAAAACCTTTTTTGCAACCCTCCATAGGTCCAAACCAAAATGTAGCAAATAGACAAAATATGACCAACAACTTTAATGAGTAGATCTCCTTCACTTTCCCTTTAAGTCTTTACACCATCCATTGGATTAAACAAGAAATGCACGGGAAATGTAAAAAGTAAAGACATAAATTTTAATGGGGCTCAGGACTTAGGAAAATAAAATAAAAGATCACCCCACTAAGACTTAGGAAAAAATAAAAGGGATGACCCCACTCAGACATAACAAATAACCACATGGGTAAATGAGTTTAAGTGACTGAAAAAGGTAACTCAATTTTATAACAAGTCCAGGAAGGGTTAAAAGCATTTTATCACCAACAGCTCCAAATTTTTAATTTAGGGATTGGAGACAGAGAAAATAAAAGTAGATATTTCATGACTTAGGCAAATTTTTTGCAAGATT
This sequence comes from Thuja plicata, assembly GCA_018584345.1. Taxonomy (NCBI): domain Eukaryota; kingdom Viridiplantae; phylum Streptophyta; class Pinopsida; order Cupressales; family Cupressaceae; genus Thuja; species Thuja plicata. The sequence goes on along the minus strand of MU223910.1, from coordinate 431,751 downwards.
TTTACAGTGCTAACACTACGCACCATATTCTTACCTTCTTAATTAGAAAATCCTTTAGGTTGTTGAATGTATACCTCTTCTTCTAAAGTACCATTAAGAAAAGAATACTTAACATCCATTTGATATACCTTGAATCCTTTGTAATAATCATAAGAAAGTAATATTCTCACACCTTAAATTCTAGCCATGGGGGAAAATGTTTCACCATATTCCAGACCTTCTTCTTGTACATATCATTTGTATACCAATCTTTCCTTGTTTCTTACCACTTTACTAGTCTCATCCATCTTGTTTCTAAAAATTTACTTCATACCAATTACATTCTTATCCACCGCTCTAGCACTAATGCCTAGGTTTTGTTTCTCTTAATCTATTCCAATTCTTATTCCATAGCTTTCACCCAATCTTCTTCTTTCAATTCTTTTTTCACTATTTTGTGCTCAAATTTGTATAAAAACCATGTTCCTTCTCTTTCTTTTTTTCTAGTTAACACACCTATATTTTTGTCACCAATAATTTGATCAAGTGAGTGATTCAGCTTTACATAATTAGCCAATACGAGTTGAGTTATAATATTTTCTTCAACTGTTTGTATTTTTTCTTTTTTATTGACCTATCTATCCATCGTTTCTTTTGTAGTGTCCTGATACACCAATTGTACATAAACAAACCCATGATATTATTCAGGTTCTTTCTTGTTGGATTCATCATTTTTCTCAGAAAATTCATCTATTCTTACACTATCACTTTCCACTATCTTATTATTCCTCTTGTTCAAGCACTTGTAAGATTTTCTCTTAGAGGAATATCCTAAGACTATCCCCTCATCACTTCTTGGATAAAAATTTCCATAATTTTCATCTCTTTCAATGTAATCTCTACTTCCAAATATTTTTAAATAATTAACATGTGGTGTTCTACCATACCACAACTCATAGGGAGTTTTTTTTTTTATCTTTCTTTAGCTAAACTCTATTCAAAGTGTAAACTACAGTTCTCACCACTTCTCTCCAATCGGTCTGGGAAACACCTTTCTAAATCATTAATGTCCTAGAACAACCAATGATTTATTTGGTTCTTCCTTGAGCAATAACTTTCTACTAAGGTTTTGTATGTGCAGACATTTTTCTTTGAATTCCCCGATCTTCACAATAATTTATAAACTCATGTGAAGTGAACTCACCTCCTCTCTCAGATCTAATACATTTCTGAGTCTTACTAGTCTCCTTCTCCATTGTAGGTGTATACATCTTAAACATGTTAAAAGCTTCATATTTATCCTTTAAAAAGATAATCCACATCATTCTATAAAAATCATCGACAAATAACATGAAGTACCTATCAGTACCAAAGTAAATCCTAGTTTTCGTTTGACCACATAGATCAGTATGACATAAATTAAATATATTTTAGAACAATAATTTGTACTAATTAAAATAGAACTAGTTAAATTTTCCAACATGACATTCTTTGCACAATACATTGTCTTGTTTCACTAGGTTGGGAAAACCTCTCACTAACTTCATCTTACTAACTTTGATTATGTTATCAAAATTTACATTACAAAACCTCTTATGCCACAACCAATAATTTTCAACCTTAGAAATAAGAAAACTCTTAATGGTAGAGAACATAATTCCTTCTTCATCTCTTCAATCAAATTCCTCATCGATAACGCCTTCCTTAGCTAAGAAATAAACTTTTTTGTTCTTATCCTTGAATCTTCTTGATTTCTCCTTCCTTTCACTATTAGGGCATCTAGAGGAAATATGTCCAATTTTGTTACATGCAAAGAACTCCAAAGGAAACTTACCCTTGTATTTAACTTTGCCTCTAGGTAACCTTCTAACAATCAATGCTTCCAGATCCTCTTGATCTCATTATTCAAACAAGATAGATTCATAGTCATTAGAGTGACATACTAAAGAATTGTTGGACATATCCTTTCCTTTCCTAGATGGTGCAAGATTCAATGGTGACTTGAAAGAAGCTTCAACTTTAGGCATTATATAATCATAATTACTTAGTTCTCAAATATAGTTAGCTTCCCTATTAACACATCCAAAGTAACAATAAAAGTTCCTGAGGATCCGAGCTCTTGAGTAGCTAAAACCCTAATATCATAGTGAGGTAATCAAGTTCTTAACATTTTTTATTACCACATCCTCCATAGGAATATTACCACCAGCACCTTAGATAGTAGTAACAACTTGTTTGATTCTCTTACTATATAGCTCAATGTTCTCATTGTCTTGTATTATCATTTCATCATACTTTCCTCTTAAACTATCGACCTTTACCTTTTGCACATGGTGATCTCCACCATAGATAGTGTTTAACTTCTCCCACATTTCATAAGTAGTATTTAAGTCTTTAATATTAATATACTCTGCATCTAAAAAAGTACTTGAAATAGCTTCCATAGTAGAAGTATTTTCATGTTTAACCTTCAACTAATCTGAAGTCAGGGTTCCAAGGGGGATAGTTTACCTATTTTCAACATGATCCCAATACTGATCACCCAAGCCCTTAAGATAGATCTTCATCTGACTACACCATATTTATTATTTCTCTCTTGTGAATTTAAGACCTTCATTTCTCATCATCTTGGATCTTTACCTCAAGTTTTTAGGATTTACCACAACAAAGGACCAATGCTCTAATACTAATTGTTAGACCTAGGATTAGATTAATGGCAGTGAATCGTTAATCTAACAAATAAACCAACTTTACAACCACTTAAAATTTAATCACCATTAAAAAGATTAAACTTAATAGCAACAAATAAAAATAATAAACATCTAACACCATCCACAAATTTGACACACAAACTTATCTCATGGACACACAAATAGGAAAAAACCATAGTTATGATTAGTACCCACTAAAATAATGTACTCTTCTACACTACGTCCTATGAGGAGCTTAACCCTTTTAGTAGTTTACAACAACAATTTTAGGTATTACCTAGTTAAGGGATTTACCTTAGGCCATTTATAACCTTTACCCTATTAAGAGAAGCCTTGTTAGAGGACTTAAAACACAAGCTAATGTGTCACCTTGTTAGAGGATTTACAATAAAGATATGTTAGGATCTACCTTATTAGGGTATTTCAACTACTATAACTGTTAGGAAAAAAACATCAACAATAATCTGCAAAATAGCACTACCTCTTCTTGATCAGATCATCTCAAGCACACAATCTCTTTTGAGCATAATAAACTCTTTTGTTCCTTGATTGTAATATGCACCTTATACCGTACTTTCTCAACACACATTGCATTGAAACTTGAACCATTATATACTAAAAATTTAAGTCCACTTCCTTAATCAAACCCTAAAATGAAATTACAAATCATCTTTCTTAAATACAACGCGCTAGAAAAAAAATTAAATACAAAAAAACATATTTCCAAGACCAGGTTGGCCTACACAATCATTTACATATGAAATTAAGCCAAGGAGTCAAATATGTTTTAACCATGCTCAAACTTCCTCAAGAATATTATCCTAAAGATAACATCGATCAATTTGATGCTAGATCATCACCTCCAATCATGAATACATGTCACAAAATTATAACTCATTCATCATTAATCATCAGTGCATTGATATCAATCATCAACACAAGATCTACCATCAGTACCTCAAGAACATAACCACTTAACCTGTTCAATAACATTGGTTCTATTCACTGATCACTTATCCTTCTCACCATTCACTCAAACTAGTTTTGATTGCAACTATAGTATCTAGACACTATTGACCACTATATCCTATGATCGTGCCACAAGATACATCAAAGATTCGACAAGACATTCAAATAATCTATCACATGTCGTTAATTGTTCTATCAGTTGTACTATTATACTCCATTTGATTGCAACTCTCACATAAACTTACTTCAGCACTAGCGGTCATACATTTGACATCCAGAGATATACCCAAGTATCCCCTAAAGATAGAAACCATTGAAACTCACTAAAACTCATCATTCATCATAAATATGCTAGACAACATACTAAGAACACAAATTTAATAGTTAACATCAATGACAATATAATATATGATCATCATGTAATAAAATCAATATGTCATCACTAAAACACACTTACCATCACTACATCAGATATGCCAACAATATAGACTGCTATAGACCATGACAAATGATTTCAAAATTTTAATTTAATGACCATGATCCTTCATAATTATAAATCCTACCAAAAATTAATTATCATTGATGCAACCTCACATCAACATCTAAAATACAAATAATCATTGGTAAACCATCCAACATACTGGAGACAAGTGAATTTCAATAGACATCTCCTTAAAGCAAGGGAAGTGACTGACATTGTGTACTGATACTTCCACTAAGCCAAAGAATTCATCTTACTTACTAGAAGAGTTAGTGCTGGGATTTGGTACAACAAAGCTCTCTTCACCGACATCTTTCTTCTTCCATACCATACCTATCTTCTGAGACTCCCTTGATACTATAAAATTATTATTATTCCCATATTTTATCGAAGAATCAACAGATTTGTAAGTATTATCATAATGACATGTATGACCATATTTGAAACAATTGATATTCCTTTGTCCTAATCTTACTGACTTAACTCTATATCTAAAATGATTAGCCTTGTGAGAATAATTGTGACACACATAGAATTTCCCATGAAAAATATAGTTCATTCCACTTTTCTTAACCAGATTAGAAACTTGAGGTCTGCATTGAATTGCTTTATGACCAAACTTATGCCAATTAAAGCATTGAACCTTTTGTTCCTTACTCATCTTACAATCAACAACCTTATGACTAAAATTCTTTCATATGAAATATTAATCATTAAAAGATAAGTACCTTTGAGATTTCAATTTCCTGACTGGAGGCCTTCTTGTAGATGTATTCAGATTTTTGACCTTTCTTACTACCTCATATTTTTCTTCATCTTCAACTTACTTCTCTTTGTCTTTATTTTTTACATGTGAACACTGACTGATGAAACTTAATCCTTCCTTGTCCTTGTGACTCTTCTGAAGGGCTAAAAGTTGATCCAAAATAGTGCTACTCCAAACCTTCACTTTAGATCTAAGCTTCCTTAAGACCTAATCAGAATTTTAATGTTCATCTCACTTCTTATCGATGATTTCCTTAATATTATCTTTAATTTACTTCTATTCCTCTATTTTTTGACTGATAGTGTTCTTCATATCTCCTCTGGAATTCTTCAAATCTTCAAACTTATATTTGAATTCTTCTTTGATAAATTCCTTAATATTTTTACTATCACTTAACTTCTTTTCAAGATTTTCCACCTTTTCTTTTGACTCCTTCAATTCCTGACTTACTTCCTTGTTCCTTTGCTAGAATTTCTGGATCTAATTCCTTAGTTTTGAGATACACGCATTCTCATCCTGTTAGTTTTCTTTCATCTCCTTATTCTTTGATTCCGTGCACCCAATGTCTCTCATCATGATCTATGAATCTTCATAAGAATAGTATCCTCCTATTTTTTCAAACATCCTAGATCTCCTTCAAGTGGTTAATCTATATCTACAGGACACAAAGATATGATAGCAACTATTGAATAGGTTGAGCAATTGAGAGGGGCATGAATCACTTATTCCAAAATACTTTCTATAAATCTTATTGATCTGGTATACACATAAAATTATTCAAATAATTAAGATTAATAAAACCATGAAAGAACAAGAACAACCAACACCATAACGCCAAATATAACATGGAAAGCCAAAATGGGAAAAATCACAGAGAAGCTAATTCTTATGAAAGTAAACATTGTCTAAGGTGACACTGATCAAGGTAATTTTTACAAGGACTCATTGTTAGTTTTCTCACTACTATTTGGCTCACTGGCAGTTGAGCTAACAACCCTAATACAAAATATGTAATATAAAATGTCTTACACATAAGATGTGAACTTAAGAAATTTCATCTTCCTATGCATGAAACAATATAAGTTGATAGCACAGTAATCAACATCAGCTATAGATTGAGTACACAACTTCTACCAGCATAAACCAAGTTTTTACAATATGGTATGTGAATCCTTCTTTTGATGCCACTGCAATACTTTGCAGAACTCCCCTTTTATTACACATTTCTATCATAAATTCACCAAAACAAACTTGTACTATCTCACCTTATTTTTTTCTTCATTCACACACCACAAATACAAAATGATTTCTCTATTTATATCTATGTATGATAATATAACTACACATGTCAACCAAGCCACAAAACATGCCAGCTTTGATACAAAATATATTACAATGTTATTTAACATGCTACCACAAAACCTAAATATAGGTCATACATAGGAAGTATTCATACCACATTACCACAATACCTATAGATAGGTCACCCTTTAGATATGCATGTTTCATAACACAATTGTCAAAGATAGACAAATTCTAGAACCGAGGAACACTATAATCAAGTCCATGAAATGATCAACAAAATTTTTAAACCAACAAATAGATGAAACTTGATAGAATCTATTGAGAAACAAAATATAAGTGTTATACCAAAATCATCTAATGAACTCGGAGAATGTTTAGGTAGCAGAGATACTGAGAAGAACTCTGAAACTTAGTAGTCAAAAAGTACAATCCAAAAATTCATTCTTCAGTGATCACCAAAACATATAGATGGACCAAAGAGATGAATTTCAATACTAGGAACAACTACACCCGACACCATAACCAAAAATTGAACATACAAAATTTGTTCTACATATAACCGAGCCACTTATATCTAACCAATAGTCAATAGGAATCCAACCGAAAATACCAACAACCAATGAACACATATATGCAACGGGTTAAAATATTTTGACATCAATGACAACAATGCTATTATATTCTCAATATGTTTAACCAATACATGAAATATTTTCCCCCAAGAATGAAAGGAAAGAGAAAAATATAATACATTGTACACCCTAAGTGATAGATCTTTTTGTTAGGAATAATAGTCCTCCAACACAACTGAGAGGGGTGGGGAGGTAAATTAGTTGTAATATAGATTATTAAACATTTAACTTTGTAAATCAAAACTTTAGTCCAAATGATAACACAGTAAATGTCAACACAATAAAAAAAATCCTTTGTTGTCAAGGAAACCATATTAAAGGTAAAACCCTTGTGGGAATTAGCACCCACAAATAATGTACTGAGAGTATAGTATCCATGTTAAAAGATTTAGACATGTGAGGAGATTATTACAACATTAGAGTAAAGAGTTTGTGTTAAAAGACATGCCATGTTAGCAGTCAAGAACAATAGTGGGCTCACTACCTAGGTACACTGCCTAAAGATGGTTAATGTCACCCTCAAGGAATTAGAGTCCAAAACACAAGTGTATATAAAAATCTACAATTCAGTGAACTGTCTTATAGAAACTATCTTTTCTTGGTTAGTTCAAATGAAGTACAATAATCATATCCTCTTCTATACATCCAACAGATAATAAATCTCACAGCTTCCACACTTCTTTGTCTCTATCAATCACCTTCTATTCATACATATATCTTTTCAAAAGAAAAGATCTCTCATATATACCCTATTACAATAATTGATTAGGTTGATCAATTAATCTTTTCCAATATACAAATAACTATTTAACTCCTTTATAAGATACACATGATACCTATAACAAGTATATGTGTGCATAAATGTTTTCACACTTCTATGAATTATTCCATTCAAGGTTGCTCAAGAATGAGGCCTCAAATATCGATCCATAGCTCTCTAGTCATGGATGTGTAAAAATGTAAAATGAAGGCCCTC
>MU223910.1:400035-417002 GCA_018584345.1 Thuja plicata | reverse complement strand
CAAATATCCTCCAATAGGAAAATAGGAGTTGACTTTTGTGTCCCACATAAGACAAAAAGTGCTTTTCCCCTTTTTATAAAATAAAAATAATGCTTTATTTGTGCAACATAGGATAAGAAGAAAAGTGAGAATTTTTTATTTAAATAAAAGATGAAGAAATTCCTTTTAATTAAATAAAGGCTTAGGATAAAGTGATTTTATTATTTAATTAAAAGAGATTTTTAGTTAATTAAATGAGAGAATGTTCTCTTAATTAAATAAGATTTTTATTTTTATTTTTTCTCTTTTAAATTAAATAAGGCTCAAACCCTAGGAAATATTGAATTGATTATGATTTGATCAAGGAAATTGATATAATTGATATTGTTGATATTTGAAAATATTGATTCAGGAATTTGATAAATTGATGAATGGGGCCCAAAGTCTAGGCGACCATTTTAGGGTGCATACAGTATACATCAGTTACAATACATCAGATATAATCCAAGATCTATATTCCACACTTGCAATCTAGAATACACGCTACATCTCTAAAGTCAGCCCCAAATAGGTATCCTCTAGAATACATGCCACAACTGACATAACCATCATTCATATGACTTCAGACCCATAAAAACAAATTCCTTAACATGTCTTATGCCATCTCTTAAGCTTGCATAACCTGAATCATCATCTCCTACAAGATATACTTAAAATACAAAGACTCACTCTATCAATAATCACTGTTATAGTCCAGTAACTAGTCTTCAAAATATTTGTATCTCATCCAATATACAATATTAGGCCAAGAAAATTTACAAATAAGATCAAAATACATCTTTATACATATCCCCATCTTTGCTCATTCTGATTCATCCATACAGTATCTATACACTTATGTCAGTCATCATATAATAGTAATAACCAGTCTATTCTTCCTCCATAAAAACATATGTTGACATCAGTGACAAAACATGATTTCCAATAGTATCAGTAATATCCAATTCCAACATCATTTGATAATCTCCCTCTTTGGCATTAATGGAATAATATGGGAAAAACCATCAACCCCAAATTACTCTCTCTTAGTACAATCTTCTCAATATCCTCAACATAATTCTCCCTAAGATAGTAGGGATTTTCTCATAGAATCTCTCCCCCTTTGAGAATAATGGAAAAGGGTGCCATAAATTTGCTTCATTCTTCTACATGGTGTAGTTTTTTCAAATCTTCATGTATGTAACAACCAGGTGCAAAATCACCCAAGTATGTTATGTGGTGTTCCTACGATCACTCCCTTGAGGAGTAGATCCATACATCAATTCTAGAAAATAATATAGCTCTAAAATCCACTGGACTCATGCATTCACGCATCAATTAATTACCACGAGGAGGGTATCTCACCCCAAGCATGCTTTCGAGATGCTCAAAAGCATCTTTTGAAAAAGGTTTTGTAAATATATCTATTATTTGTTCCTTTGTTCTAACATACTCCAATCTGATCTCCTTCTCTGCTACCTTGTCTCTCAAGAAATGATATTTAATAGAAATATGTTTAGTCTTTGAATGCATTGTATGATTCTTTTTCATATTCACTATGCTAGTGTTATCACAATGGATAACCACTGGCTCTTCCAAAGTTATTCCAATGTCCTTCTATATTTGTTTCATCTAAACAATCTGTGTACAGTTTATAGAAGCAACAACATACTTAGATTCAGTAGTAGACTGAGCTATACAATATTTCTTCTTACTTAACTATGAAACACGCCTTTTTCCAAGGAAAAATGATCCTCTACTTGTACTCTTTCTATCATCTATACTACCTTCCCAATCAACATCAATATAATCATGTAAAATAAAGTTATCAGATTTCTAATACCATAATCCATACTCTATTGTTCCTTTCAAATATCTAAAAAATCTTTTCACAGTAGCAAGGTGTGTCTCTTTAGGATCTTCTTGATATCTTTCCACAATTCCAAATGCATTGGAAATATATGGTCTAGTGTGAGTTAGATATTATAGACCTCCAATCATTGATTAGTACTTCATCTGAAAAAAAAAATTAGTTTCATCATTATTAGTAAGTTTATGACCAATCACCATGGGTGTCCCAATAGGTTTACAATCTTCCATTCCAAATTTCATAAACATTTCTTTAAGATACTTGGTTTGAGATATAAAAATACTATTCTTGTTTTGATTAATTTGAAATCCTAGGAAAATTTTCATCTCACCAATCATTGACATTTCAAATTTATTTTCCATCCCTTTAGAGAGCTTTTTACTCATTTCATTATTACCTCCAAAAATTATATCATCAACAAAAACTTTGATGATTAGAATTCCATCTTCACCAATTATTAAGTATAAACTACTATTTGCATTACCTTTTCTGCAACCAAGACAAAGTAGTTACCTTTCTAGTCTTGCATACCATGATCTTGGTTCTTGTTTAAGTCCATAAAATTCTTTCTTCAGCTTGCAAATCATGTCTCCATCTTCTGTCAAAGGAAATCCATCAGGTTTCTCTATGTATAACTCTTCCTCCAAATCTCCATTCAAAAATGTAGATTTCACATCCATCTGATATACCTTAAAGTCTTTATTTGTAGCATAAGCAAGAAATAATGTCACTTCTTCAAACCTAGAAACAAGAGAAAATGTCTCTTCAATGTCTATGCCTTCTTCTGGTGAGTATCCTTTACAAACCAGTCTAGCCTTATTTATTACCACTATTCCTACCTCATCCATTTTGTTTCTGAAAACCTACTTAGTACCTATAACATTGTATTTTTAGGCCTTGGAACAAATTCCCAAGTGTTTTTTTTTCTTTATCCATTCTAGTTCTTCTTGCATAGCTTTAGTCCAAGATTCATCTCTACATGCATCATCAGTAGATTTTGGTTCAACTTGAGAAATCAAACAAATTTCATCTCTTACTTTTGATTTTGTCATCATTCCTCTATTTGCATCACCAATGATTTGATCTTTATGATGGTTCTTCTTAACATACCTTGGAGTCTTAGGAGTTTTAGTAAGCTCGTTTGATTCATCTTGACAAACTTAGATCTCATTATCAATCTTCAAAGGTTCTTCAGTATCAACAGTGACTTCCTTAATCTCTACAATCTGACCACGGTCATACATTCTCTCTTGAATCTAAAAAATTTCATCTATCCTCATAATAGCACTTTCAATGAATTTTCTCAATCTTAGATTGAAATATTTATAGGATTTTCTCTTAGTAGAATAACCAAGGAAGATACCTTCATCACTTCTAGCATAAAACTTCCCTATCTCATCATCTCTTTTGATATAGCATTTACTTCCAAATATTCTCAAATTTTTAATAGTAGGAGTGTGATTAAACTATAATTCATAAGGAATCTTACTTTTACCTTCCCTGATCTAGATTTTTTTCAAGGTGTACACAACAGTACTAATAGCTTCTCTCCAGTGAACATGTGATACATTTCCTTCTAGCAACATAGTTCTACCAGCATCTTATATTTTTTTTTTCCTTCACTCTGCTATCCCATTATGTTGTGGTGTCCTAGGAGCATATGTTTTTTTGAATATTCCATGCTCCTCACAGTAGGTATTAAAGAAGTTTGAATTAAAATCACCACCTATCTAATCTCAAACATTTTATCTTCAAGTCTGATTCATTCTCAACTTTTTCTTTGAATATCTTGAATTTTTCAAATGCCTCAGATTTATTTCTCAAATATGTGACCCACGTCATTTTATAAAATTAATATATTGTTCTTGTAGGACCACACAGATCTGTATGCACCAAATCCAACTTCGCTTTCGTAGAGTAAGATTTTATTTTTAAACAACTTCTAGTTTGCTTCCCCATTACACACTCTCTACACATAGTGTTATATGGTTTCACAATTGTATGTAGATCTCTTACTGCATTAGTCATAATTGCCATCACAATATTATCAAAGTTTACATGAAAAAATCTTCTATGACATAAACCCCTATCATCAACCTTCACATTAAAAAAAGAAGCTTCAAATGTATTTAATTCAAATACATTACCTCTAGATTTAGTACCATATGCGATCAAGTCTCCTGACTTACTTATAATATAACATTTCCCATCAATTAATTTCAATTGATAACCCTTCTCTACTAGTTGTCCAACACTCAACAAATTATGCTTAAGTCCATCAACAAGAAACACATTGTCAGTATTAGTTTTCCCATCCAAAGAAATAGATCCAAATCCAATGATAAGCTTAGGATTATTGTAAAAAAATCATACAACACCACCTTCATATCTTTTCAAATTAAAAAACTTATGTTTCTCTCTAGTCATATGGTCTGAACACCCACTATCTATAACCCATTCAGATTGTTTTTCAACATGAGATACTAAGGCTCTTTTTTCATGTATAGGTTCATCATCCTTAATAACAATAAATCCAATCTCATCATTACAAACACCTTCACTAGCATAATAAAATTACTTTTCTTTTAAATAATTAGAATAAAACTTAGGTTTATGCTTTGGAACCCTTATAGGACATCAAGATGCAAAATGACCCATCTTATTGCATGAAAAAAATTTCAAAGGTAACTTTCCTTCAAATTTACCCTTACCTCTCTTTACTCTTCTAGCGATTAGGGCCACAAATTCATCTAGCTTTATTTATTCTTCCTGTATCTGTTCCCATTCATCAACATATTCTCCAAGTTCTTCTCTCAAGTCACTATTGTTGGTGCTTGCAATTCCTGATAATGTCTTTTTGTTTCTATGCATAGTTGCCTTCAATGTTGACTCAACTTTAGGTAGAGAATCTCCCATTTCTATGGCCTCAAAGGTATTTACTTTCCAAATCAACATCTCTCTATTGATGTATTTTTTCAAAGGTATAATCTCTTCTATAGCTTGTACTTTAGGTTTGTATATAGGTGTCAGGGATCAGGGAATCGTTGAAATCACTTCTTCCTCACTGTAAGTACCTCAAGAGTTCCTAATTCCAATAACAACTTGAGTAACTATCTCTGAATATTCTCTAATGCTCTCATCATCTCTCATTCTCAATGTTTCCATCTTTTCCTTCCAGTTATGTAACTTTTCCTAATTTGTAAACTTATCTCCTTCATATAGTGCTTCTAATCTTGTCAAAATTTCATGTGCAGAATCTATATATTTTTACCCTATGAATTTGCCTTCAGAAAGTCCACTGAAAAATGCTTCCCTTGCAACCATGTTACATGAAAATAAATTATTTTCATCTTCATTAGCTTTATCCTGTTCATCCTCGGGTTTCATCTATTCCTTTATTTTAGTAATCATCCAGTAGTTGATTCCCAAACATAGAAAAGGTATTCCCATCTTGTTCTTCTAGCTGTCAAAGTCTTTCAGGATCAATCTTCAGACTATCCTTCCTATAGTAAGTCATAGTCAAGATCACCTCAAGATGTTAATCTTTCCCTCCAAGGACAAGTAGCTGTAACACCATTTTTTAGGAATAACAGTCCACCAACACAACTGAGAGGAGGGTGAATTAGTTATGAGACAGATTATTACACATTAAACTTTATAAACAAAAACTTTAATCCAAATAATAACACAGTAAATGCCAACACAATAACACAATCCTTTATTTTTGAGGAAGCCCTATTAAAGGTAAAATCCCGGTGGGAATTAGCACCCACAAATAATGTGTTGAGAGTATAGTATCCATGTCAATAGATTTAGCCTTGTTAGGAGCTAATTACAATATTATAGTACATATTCCATGTAAAAGGATAGACCCTATTAGGATTCAATAAAAATATTGGGCTCACTTCCCAGGCACACTTCCTAAAGAAGGTTCATTCCACCCTCAAGAAATTACAGTCTAAAACACAAGTGTATATAGAAAATATAAAATCTAGTGAATTGTTTGATAGAAATTGTCTTTGCTTGATCAATTACAATGAAGTACAATAATCATATCCTCTTCTCTAAATCTAGCAGACAATAAACCTCACAGATTCCACACTTTTGTATCTCTATCAATTACCTCCTCTTCATAGATACATCTTTTCTAAAGAGAAAATATCTCATATATACCTTATTACAATAATTGATTAGGTCAGCCTTTTAAGCTTTTCCGATATACAGATAATTATTTAAATCATTTCTAAGATACACACAACACCTATAAGAAGTATACATCAATTATAATACATCAGATATAATCTAAGATCTCTAATCCATGCTCACAATCCACAATACATGCTACATCTCTGAATTTGGCTCCAAATAGGTCTCCTCCAGAATACATGCCACAACTAACGTCACCAACATTCATATGACTTGGAACCCATAAAAAAATTCCTTAACATGTCTTTTGTCATCTCTTAAGCTCGCATAACTTGAATCATTATCACCTGTGAGATATACTCAAAGCACAAAGATTCACTCTGTCAATTGTCACTATCATAGTCTACTAACTAGTCTTCACCAAAATATATGTAACTCATCCAACATACAATATTAAGCCAACGACCTGTTGGTCATATTTTATTCCCTTTCCATGTATTTTGTCTTAGGCCTAGTTAGGGTTGTAAAAATATTTTCTACCTTGATAAATTTCTTATTTTTTATGCCTGGTTCATAGTTCCAATGAGCTATGGTCAAAAACCCCAAGTATCTATGAGAAAATCTGGTTTAAATAGTGAAAATCCTTCTATGTCATGGTCTATCCTTAAGCCTTATTTTCAAAATTATAGTCGTTGGTTGAAAAAGATCTTAAACCCTTCATGGTCTATTATAATTTGTAGTTACCATTTCAAGCCACTTAAGTATTTTTATGTCATGTGTGTGGCCAAGAAACATTATTTTATCTAGAAAATCTCTTTAACTCCTAATCTCCTGACAATATGGAATATGCTCTTTCTATTCAGCAATTAAGAGTAGGCAATAGATTGAGTTTACATCATGTGGTTGCTGCCAGATCTCCAAATAAAGTCAAGGTTATCCCAAGTATTCAGTAATCTAGCGAGGGTCATTGATCAAGATTTGTTCTTATGATGATTGTGTGGTCTGCACCAAGTATCATAATGGAACCTGAGTTAAGACAAGTGTCTAGAAACTTGGAGATAGTGTTGTCAGTGAATCTCCAAATATGATTATGGTAAAGAAAAGTAAGCCAGGTTTAACTCAAAGTTTGTGTGGATGTGATATGGACCGTTCATTAGAGAAAGAATCAAGGGTTGGCATGTGATTTTTGGATAAATATGAGCTCAACTCAAACATTGGGAGATTCAACGAGGGTCTTTGATCGAGTTCTATTCAATTCATGATCGTATGGATTGTGCTAGATCTATGGATGAACCCATTGTCAAGGTTTTGTTTCAACGTCTTGGAAATCTAGTTATCACATAATCTCATAATGAACCTATGATCAAGGCTGAGTCAAGTAATTTTATTACAAGATTAGGTGCAAATCATTAATATAGATTGGGATCTAGGGCTGGCACATGATCTCAAAAATAAATGAGCAATTACAAGCTGATTTAGTGATTCAGCGTTGACCGTTGATCATGTTTCAATCCTATGGCTTGTGCATGATCTCTGAATCTAACTTAGGTTAAATATTTTATTCAGTGATCTAGAGACTCAGTTGTTATGTGATCTCCAAATAGATCCAGGTTCAAGCATGGTTAGTTCAAGGGCTGAGTCAGGTTTGCAGAGATTTGACAAGATCTTGACATGTGTTTCCAAGGATAAATAAATTAGAGTGCTTGCACTTCATCTCAAAGTGGAACCAGAGTTAGAGAAATCATTTGGTGACTTAGAGACATGAAAAACTTAACTACTCAAAGTTAAGTGCTATTTAAGGGCTGAGTTCAAGTGTGAGTTAGATCTATGGTCGGCGCAAAAACTCAAATTGAAAGATAAATTTATTTAACGATTGAGGCAGTGCACCATTTTTCTCTGTGGCATTGCTAATGTCATAGCCCCGGGTCTTTGAAAGGTTTTTAAAAGGATAACAAGTTTGTAGAAGATCTACGGTCAGTGATATTCTGTGATCATGAAGATGAAGTTCATTAATTATCAAGGCATTTTACCTTTCTGCCACATGTCTAAGGTTGGTCCTGTTCAAGGTTGAGTAAATTTAAAGACCAGTCAAGTCATATTTCATTCAATGTATGGTGCTTGAAGCCTTAATGCAGAGATCATCGACAAATATCCTTCAAGGCATTACACATGTATGACATGTGTGCAACCAGTTAGCAAAGGTCAGATGACAAAATGGGTTTCTCAGAGCTAGTAGTGAAGTGCCATGTGGAGGTTAGTGGGACCAATCTTGCCAAGTTATAACTAGGGTAAATATTAGTTTGATTTAAAATGATCAGATGGTTAGCGCATTACCTTAATGCAAAGATGATTAGGGATTAATCTTTGAGGCATTATGCCTGATCAAAAACTATCCTCCTGTCATCCTGGGGCCAGAGGCAAGATACAATAAAAGGTCAGATAAGTTGTAAGGATCTAACGGTAGGAGTGAAGCCTTAAAACAAAAGTGATCAAGATATAATCTTCAGGGCATTGCACCTGCGTGCCACCTATCCAGATCAGATCTTTGAAGCCCGGGTAATTTAAAAGGCATCTACGACTCTATTTTAAAATTGAAGAAGGATTAAATCTAGGCCGCCAATAGAGAATTTTTCACCAGGTGTAGCCATTCCAATTGTTTTTCAAATATTTAAATCCTTTCTCATCATTTTTAAGCGGTGCTCTATGTCATCTTGCTGCATAGAGTTTGATGGATCGATTTGATCTTATGGGTCATGTTTTTATAGGTGTTGAATGTAGTATGGAGGATATATTGGCATTTTTAAGTGCATTTAAGAGGAAATTATCAGTTTAGGGTTTCTAGTTAGATTTTGAATCAGTATTTAATCCTTTGGTTTATCATGTTTTGTTCTTTGCCATAAATGAGGACTGGCCTCAGAGTTTTATAATACAAATTAGATCATATTTTTGAGGACATGGCCTTTCCCAGAAGGGGTTGTTAGCTTTTTTCAAATATGAAGGGCCAAATGTTTCTGGGGAAAGTAATGAGGGATCAAACATTCCATTCATTATTCCTTTTGTAGGGAATTATTCTTTAGCTTCCCAAGATAATTGGAGGCTAGTTCAGATTTTG
The DNA here is from genome assembly GCA_018584345.1 of Thuja plicata. Lineage (NCBI taxonomy): Eukaryota > Viridiplantae > Streptophyta > Pinopsida > Cupressales > Cupressaceae > Thuja > Thuja plicata. The sequence goes on along the minus strand of MU223910.1, from coordinate 407,856 downwards.
TAAACATAATGAATCAAAGGAATGTTTTAAAGAAAGGATGACAGAGTTTCTTGGTTGTTGAAGTGAATTGATGTTCTCTATCATGTATTAATTTAATATTTTTATCCCTAACCCTAATAGATCCGAAGCTTATTACAGTCCTTATTTCTATAAAAGGACTTCTAGGATCATTTTGTAAGGATGGGAATTTTATGCCACAAAAGGTTTGTAATGATCTTCATATTCTGATTAAGATTATCAAGTGGTCTTTTGGCCTTGATTTAATATGTAATTGATGTCTTGATATGGATATATGTCTATAATTCCTATTATTTGTGTGACCTGATTGAATAGTTGTCTCTGTTTCAGTTTTTATACTCATTTGGATTGGCTATTAAGGACATTTTAGTCCCTCACTTTGTAAGGCAAAGTGTCAAATTGTATTAAGGTTTCTTTCAAGGAAAAAATTAAATCCTTAAGTTAGTTTCAGTGAGTAGAGGACTAACAGATTTGATAGTTATTTATTCTTGTAAGAAGTGTGAATATATTATGTAAGGCATAGTCTAATTCAGTGATCATTTACAGGATTTACATCTGATGTATCTTTGTTTTTAAGGTCTTTAAATATTGAATCACTCAATTCCCATTGGATAAGGCACTGATCTGATATGTTAGATTATGCGGTTCCTATCAAATCTTGATACAAACTCTTACCATTTTATTTTATGTTATATTTATTATGCCTTCATGTTGAAGAACTACTAAATATTTAAGGCAGAAGTAAGGTACACCCATCTGAGCTTGTAGAGATCAAAGTGAAGGATGATTTAATCCTCGTTAATTGGACTTATTTCTTCACATAATCAGAACTTGGGTTTAGTAGAGTCAAGATTTTCTTCTATATAGGATTCTAAAAGAAAAATCTCCAACAAATTGGTCACTCTGCTGGGGACTTTGAAGAAAAATATTCTTTTTGGTTAGTGTGGTATTATCCCAACTAGTTTTGGGTTGGCGACTCTGAATGATCTTTGCATTAGTGTTGATTAATATATATAATCCTATACACACTTTCTCAATATGAATAACATATATACTAGAGCTTCCAATGAAAAATAATCTAGAGGAAAAGATGGATGATGGACTTCCAACTACTTCTAGAGGAGGTAAGTCAAGAAAAGGAAAGAATGATTAGGGACTTCCTCAAAATAAGAAACAAGAGAAGAACATTAGGGTAGAGGATCCAATCCAACATAGTCATGAAGAAAATATATCATATTAGGAAAAGGCTCCAAACTTTGGATTGGGTACATATGGAGGTTATTATTCTCCTAATGCGAGAGAGGAGGAATCTAATACTACCCTTCCAGATTCAGAAAGTCATGATGAAGAAGAAGCTGAATTGGAAAGAAAGCGCCAAGAAAAATTTATCATTATACAAGAGAGAGAGAGAGAGAGAGAGAGAGAGAGAGAGATCTAATAAGAAAAAAAAATGAGGGTTGATGATTTAAAAAGTAAATTATTGAGACCAATGGCAATTAATAATGTTGAAGAAATTGAGAAGATTGAAGAGCAACCTATCATCCACCAAGTCTTTGTTACTCAAGACCCTAAGAATAAGGGAAACTAGAAGGCATCTAGTGTCCATATTGAAGAAACAAAGAGAAAGGGGGTTTCTCTAGGTGGGATGTCATAGGAAGATCTTCAGTTAGAAGAAGCCATGAAGGTAAAGGTAGAAATTAAAAATAAATTAGAAAGGGATTAGTTGGAAGCAGCAGTGGTTGAGATTAAAAAGAATCTAGCCTTCTTAAATGGCATTACAAGTAATACTGCAAACACAAGTGCTACACAAGTAGATGGACCTAGTAAAAACAACCAGACTCTTGGTTCAGTCCAAGGTGTAAAAATTTTGGGTGGTCACCATGATGCTGCTGTATCAAAGAATACTCAAAATCAACGAGCTACATTAGGTGTAAGTGGAGCTCATTCTCCTGCAAATTTTCAAAGAAGACCCGTCCATTTGGATTGGTACCATTCATTGTTCTTTGAAGTAATTCTTGGTTATCCAAATGTCATCTCCAATGAGGTAAGAGATAAAGTCCCTAGTTTTAGTGGAAATAATGTTATAACTTGTGAAGGAAATCTTCAAGAAATCAATAACGAGATGAATGACTTTGAAATTGGTCATGAGGATGTACTCATGAATTATTTTTTCAATCTTTGGATTGAGATAACAGAGATTGGTATAGGAGTTTACCTGAAAAATAGTATAGTATCTTGGAAAGAGCTTGTTGAATGTTTTAGGGAACAATATTGTGAACATGTCAATTCAAGTTTTATGTTGAATGAATTTAATAATATAAATAAGTTCCCAAATGAAAGTATGGCAAATTTCAATAGTAGATTTCAAAAGACCATGAACAAGTTATTTCAACTTTTGAGACTAGAACAACAAGTATGTTTAACTAAATATTTTAATGCTATAGAAGGAAAGATGTTATATCTTTTAAGGGATAAGAGTCCACATAGTCTAAGGGAAGCTTAAAAAATGGCTATAAATATTGAAAGAAATAGGGAAGCCTCAGGGAAAATGGGAAAGAGAGAAGATGGAAGGTTGTGGAAGGATACAAAAGGACAGACAAGTAAACCTGCTGAGGAGGATAAGATGGGTAAATTAGTAAGTGTAGTAAAAGACCTTGCTGCCAAGGTTGATAAAAATGACCGGGCTCCTCATGAAAATAGGTATCTATATCAAAGGTATGATAAATTCCCAAATTTGAGGGATATGCCATACAAGACAAATCGGAAGGATGGAAGACCTATTGTTGAAAATCAGGAGAGCCAGAAGACTAAGGTAACCCCTGATCCTTTGAAAATAAATGTTGCACACAATGTAGTGTGTGCTGAAAATGTGACACACTTCTATGAGTCATTATATTCAAGATTGCTCAAGAATGAGGTCTCAAATGAGAACTCATAGCTCCCTATTCATGGAGTGAAAAGGTTTGTGATGAAGGCCCTTAGTTTAGACCTAGTTATGCCCATGCAAGTACACCATGAATGAGAGATTCAAAGAGGAAAAGAAAGAATGCTAGTCTCCATGATCACCAAATATGCATTGGAAACAAAAATGAAAGCTATTCTTATATGAATAAAATGCATGAAAGGAAACTAATCTATATGATAACATTGCATGAAACGAAATATGAAAATTAATCTATGAAGGAAATATGCAAATTAATCTATGAAGGAAATATGCAAGATTAATCTATTGAAAGGAAATATGAATCTAAATTAACATGAATCTACTCTAAATGGATTCCCATGGATGCATGATAGAAGAAGACAAGAAGAAGAAGTTTTGTGGTTCAAACTCAAATGCTCAAACTCTCCACAAAAATCACTCTCCAAACCTGTAGCATAACAATAGCATAAAAGTGTATATCCAAATGAGAAGGAGAGGTTTCCTTTTAAAGAGCAATGGACATTAAAGATTAAGAGGTAAAAATAAATGAGCAATGGTGGAGATTAAATCTTGGTTGATCCATGTGCTCATATCTTCAAAAGGTAAAATCAAAGGCTATGATTAAGAGGCAAAAATCCCAACACTTAGGAAAAACATGTGAAGAAAAAAGAGCTTTATTTATTTTTAATTAAATTTATTTCCTTTTTCAACACAAAGAGGGATTTAAGTGGGGGTTTTATTTATTTAATTAAAAGAGAAATTTTATTTTAATTAAATAAGATTATTTTATTTAATTAAAAGGGAGATTTTAATTAAATAATATAAGATTATTTAATAAAGAGAGATTTTAATTAAATAAGATAAAATTATTTAATTAAAAAGGGATGTTAACTAAATAAGATTATTTTATTTAAAAAAAAGGGATTGTTTTCTTTTAATTAAATAAGATAATTGATGAAATGATCAAACCTTAGGAAATATTGAAATAATTGAATTAATTACGATTTAATCAAGGAAATTGATTTGAATTAAAAATGTTGCAAAGCATTGATTCAAGAATTTCATAAATTGATAAATTGAAGAATGGGGCCCCATAGTTTAGGCGACCATTTTATGTTGCATACATTTTCCCGTCTTTGACTAATGTGTGATATTTATGGGAACACATGTAGTCAAAGAATGCAATTGAAGTGTGAGATCGATTTGGGGTCAAAAAACAACCTAGACATGTGATCGACGGACAAGAACACATCAGGACAAAGATAAGTTGTTTGAAAAAGATAAGGTCAACACCCCTGTAAATAGGTAATTGACATGTCAAAGATAAGAATCTTAAGAAAGGTTGCCCCAAGCAGAGTAATTGATAGGATTGATAAAGCTGAATCAAGGATTGAAGTTTGATAGGTACTACCCCCTCATGATCGAAATTGAAATGAGATAGAGGAGAAAAAAAAATTGATAAATTTGATCAAATAAAACTAAAGATAAGGTTCTGGATATAAGATTAAAGATATAAGGATCACAGAACCAAGGTAGATCATCAAGCACGAAATATTATTCCTCAAGGTTGAATTAGAAGAAAATAAGTGGGGTGAAAGTGAATGGAAGATAGAAGTTTGGAAGAGGTGGAAAGAAATGTAGAGAAGAAAGAGAATTTGCCTTAAGAAAGAAAATGTTCCAAAATCAATCAACTATTTAAGATAGAAAATTTTAATTGAGATCACGAAAGAAGATAAGGAAATGAAGATCAAACATGACCATAGTTGATTAAAAGTCCATAAGAAAGATGAAGGAAACCCTCTCAAACTCATAACTCACCCTAAAATACAAACTAACATGAGGTCTAACAATGCAAGCTACATAAAAATGCAAAGGTGTACTTGCAATAGAGCAACTGTAACATAGGATTTTGTGTTCATCATTCATTAGAGAATGTTAAGAAACTTATTTTCATCATTGGGCCATTATTAATAGACATCGAAAAATCACACAATCATCATTAGTCACAAGCGCAACTATGAAAATATGAATTTGATTTATATTAGATTGGAATGTGGAAAGATTCTAACATAAGAATCAAATACATAAAGGTCAAGATGAATTCGATGTTATCTTACCAAATTTAATGTAGCAAAACCATGCTCATATCAAGGCATAGATGCCAGGATGACCAGAAGAATAGTTGTGCAAAAAGAGTCAGGGTGATCCCACAATAGTGTGTCCCACTTTTTGGCAACTTTGACACAGAGATCAACATTTTGAGAAAAAACTTCATTTTCAAACACCTATTGCCGAAAAACTATAAGGAATTTGAAGATAATGTAAACTAGGGTATTTTAGCATTTTATTTTAGTTTCTAAATATATTTAAAAAAAAAATCATTAAAATTCATTTTTCTTTCTCCTTCGAAAAGTGGATCTTGTAAAAAAACTATGATTTTAAGAAGTGACTGTCACTTTGATCAACATAACTTTTTCTTAAAATATGATAACAATGTAATTCTTTCAAAATTATATTTGTTACTTCAATATCTAGAGGATGTAATTTTTTTCATTCATTTTGGGTCAATATTTCATATTTTATTGAGTTCTAAAGTGACAGTAACTTTAATTTAGACATAAGGTCACTTTGATCACCATAACTTGAAATGTATATATCAAAATTCAATTTTTTTTTTGTATAGAAAGGTAACACAAATACCCTTTTCCTACATATTTTTTATTTTTTATTTTTGTAATTTAGTATTTTTTTTTAAGCCTTGAAGAGACAGGTTGTTGAATAGCCAAACAACCTATGTTTAGTTAAAGAAATATTTGAAAGTGATAACAAACTCAATATGTATGAAAATTATATTCATTAGAAAGCTTGTTTTGAATCACATCATTTGGTATCATATGTTTGAGGAAAACATTTGGTTTGGTCCCTGTTGCAGGCCTTCAAAGACCAAGTTTTATGAATTTTTTTTTCTTACAAGAAATTTTCATTTTTGGGGTCTTCGAGCGAAGACCCCCTTCGCGCGAAGGGGTCTAAGAGGCTTCGCGCGAAGCCCCTTGTGTGAAAATTCTGGGAAAAGCCATCCTACCAGATTTTTATCCTGGGCACTTCGCGCGAACTAGGTCGGCTTTGTTGAAATTTTTTTTTGAAAAATTTGGAATGGTATAAAAGTAAATTTTTTTGTTTCTAATTTTTCACTGAATTACAGCAAGTAAATTCACTTTTTCTATTATTGTTCAATTTTTATAATTGTATTTTTGGAATAGGGATTGTTATTTCTATTTTTTTCAGAGGCGTAATTTTGAAGATGAGAAATACTATATCAAAGTATTTTTTTGAAGAAATTTTTTTTAATTGAGCTGATCTTTTGGAAGACATTTTTTGAAGAGAAGAAATGGGAAACAAGAAGGGAAGAAAACATAAATCTACTAGAAAAAGATCACCTAGTGCCGAACAAAGAAATCATGAAGCTGCATTGACATATTATCATAAAACTAAAGAAGGTGAAGGACAAGATGAAGTAGGAGGGTCAAGTCAAGTCGAAGAATTGCACATTGAAGAAGGGTTGGGATCACTCCCTACGGAAGCTCAGACAATTGATGTTGGAGAAGGTTCTGGATCACGTGTTGCTACTGGTATGGATTAACATATAAATTTAGCTCAAAGTGTAAAGAGAAATATTAATTATATAACATTAGATCATTTACTTACAATGGATGTGGAAAATTTGAGATCACTTTCTAATGTTCAACCTTTAAGTCTTGCTAAGAAGAGGTTAATGAATATGATAGCAAGAGAAATATTGGCTAAATTTGATAATTTAGAAACACTTGAAAAAGCTCAATTGCTTTCACTTGTAATTATAAACAAAAAGTTGGAAGGGGCATTAAAATTAATGGGTATAGATGCAACATCAAAAAAGAGAAAATTTGTTGACATGCAAATTGATATGACTGAAAATCTTAGGAAAGGTTTTAACCAGGTAGGAAAGTGATCTCGAACTAAAGATAAAACCATTAAAAGAAAATTTATGTTGACATCCATTGTAGGTAACACTATGCTCCAAAAAAGACAAATATCTTCAGTTTCATCTCAAATTGGTTTTAGTAGGAAAACAATGTCATGATATGTTAATAGGAGAATTCTTTTGGATGATAGCACCTTGGAAGGTAGTTGGGAAATCATGGGTAGAGCTCCTCATTCTGACAGGATTAATGGAGGAATCAAGGATTTGGTCACATTATTTTGGAATGATAATACACGTCCTTCATCAAACAGTAGAGATGTCATCAGGCATAGAATTTCATCTAATCAATATGAATATCATACAAAACATTGGTTGGACACAACAGAACATGAAATGTATGTGTCATTTTGTTGTTCAAATCCTAATATAAAGATTGGACAAATAGTGTTTGGAAGATTGAAGCCATATTATATCAGGACAAACAAAGTGTTTGAAACTTGTTGTTGTCGTTATCATGTTGAAATTGATCTTCACTATCAGGTTTTTCAAAATTTTGTAGAACACACTTATGGTTTTGAAAATGCTCCTCCTAGTGGAAGAAGTGAGTTCATCTCATTCATTTTATGTGACAAAAGAAATGATGCACCTGGACAAATAAATTGCATAAAAGGAATATGTCAAACATGTGCTGATTTGAGTCTTTTTCCATTGAAAAATGAAAACATTGATGTAACAAAGATGGTAAATTGCAAGAGTTACAAATATGTAAAGAATGAACAAAATTTGGGAAAAAATCCAAAAGGTTAGAATATGTTGAAGAGGAGATAAATGTTGGAGTATTTATGGACAAATTTAAAAAATTGATTCAACCCTACATTCATCATGCTTTTTTTGCAAAGTGGCAAGCACAACAATTCCA
>MU223910.1:342551-363726 GCA_018584345.1 Thuja plicata | reverse complement strand
TGATATGTTGTTAGTCACACTCCTCCTAGTTAGAAGGCAATAGGTCGGTTTTAGTGGGTTCTCTATGCTTTTCATGTTTTTACTAACCCCATGATGCTAATATAATGATCTATTGAGTGTTTGTGTTACTTCTAATAGGTACCCATTTACACACACACACAGGTATAATTCCATCATGAAGGTATGAGTAAATGGCACCATAACGGGATGACTCATGACCAAAGGGTTCAAATGACATGGCTTTCTTGGGAGTCATATATAGGGTGATGTAGCTCTTCCACCAAGAATTCAAATCTAGATTCATTTTTCTCTAACTGAAGGAGTGAAGCAAGTGTAGTCATAGCATCATCTTCTTTGTTTTCTTCTCTAGATATTTGTTGAAACGTGACAAATGTGAAGTACCATTTCAAGGAATCAACCATTTGCTTGTAAGGGACTAGTTTCTCACTTTTTGTTTAATATTCATCATTAACTTGGTTGATTATCATCTGTGAATCCCCATAGATGTGTAACTCTGTGATTCTCCATTCTATGGCCATCTTAAGTCCATTTGTTAAAGTTTCATATTCTACAATGTTGTTTGTACATGGGAACAATAACTTGTAAGACTTAGGAATCGTGTACCCATGAGTAGAAACAAACAATATTTTCAATATTTTCACTGAAGATCTATCTTGAAAGTAGCTAGGGAAATGATCAAGTACCTCATCCTTAGGCACCTCGAAGAGACTTTCACCCTTGGATACGTCATTTCTTTTTACTTTTTTTGGTTATGACACCGCCACACAGTGGTTTTTGCCATCAGAACTCCTATTCTTTTATTTTATTTTCTTTTTATTTTGTGACTAAGGTACTTGATGTCTGGCTCTTTCATGTTGGTAGTCGGTTCACTGGTGGAAGAGACTACAAGTTTAATGTCATTTAGATAACAGGCTATCTCATGTAATCATTTTAAAATGTCAAGAGATTAGTTTCTTGATAGTGTTGGGACCAATCAATGTGGTCAGGATGAACAAGCGGCAGGTCAACTACTAGTTCAAGGTTATAAATGTGAATAATATTATCACTAGTGACCTATGAGTTAGATTCTATCTAGTATCCTTCCAAAATACACAAATTAGGATTAATCCTAACAAGTGAAGAATCATCCACTAAGGCAACACGTGGGTTCAAATCCTATAATCCTACATGTGACTTGTCAACTACCTCTGGTTGAGAACTATAAGTGTGGATGAAATCAACATCCATGTCAACTATGGAAGGCTCTGAGAAGGAGTCTCATTCATACTCATGTGAACTTGTGTCTGAACTGTGACTAGGATTTTTACACCATGAAGGTTTGGGATGTCTTGATGTGGTAGGTCTAGTCTCATCAAGAGTAGCACCTTATCTTTCCATTAAATGAACAAGATTCTTTCATTGACATTCTCTGAAAGGATATTCTACATCTAATTCTTATTCTAAAGTTGCAACCAACGCATGAGTGATCGGAATATCTAAATCTCCCCAGAGGAGTTTAGTGGAAGAGACCCAATCTTCACACATGTCTTGCTGATTTGTCAAACTAGGTATGTATTCTGGTTCATCTTCACTATCTGACTTATCAAGGATAGGGGTAGTATGCTTGTTTGGATTTGCAAAGCCTAGGCCAACCAGTTTCTTAGATTTACTTCCAAAAAGAGCATGATCAAGAGGTTTGGCTCTAACATCCAGTCTATGATTAAGAGGGCCATGTACGAGATAGCCCATCTGTCTAAAAAAAGTATACCTTTGTTAGTAAGCCTTAGGAGAGGGAGAGAAGTTCTCATTGTGCATATATTTCTCTTCTCTATAGATCCAATCTCTAACAAATGTCTCTTCTTTCTCATCTTGAATAGGCACTAAGGACTCTACAAATGTGAAAAATAAGGTCATAGCTGAAGAGGAAGTTCAATTTTATTGTGAAGGCTTTCCATAAGACTAAGGTGAAACTGGTAATGTTGTGAGGGATTTGAGTTGATACCCCCGCATGTGCCAAGGTCTACCAATTTAAGCTTGTCTTTACATTCAGCTAAGGTTGCATCAAAGTCTTATGCTTCTCTGTTGAGGGGAACATGAGTTCCTGCTGAAATTGAGTTAACAAATAAAGTGTTATCCCTAGGTATACAAATCTCTATTCCATCATAAGGGAACTTAACACACTGATGATAGGTAGATGACATTGCTTGCATATCATGAATCCATGGCCTGCTAAGAAAGATATTATATGCAAGTGGACCAGAATCAAATATTTGAAATAAAATGTCTTTTTCAACAGGGCAAATCCTAACAGGAAGGAAGACCAACCCCTTGGAACTTCTATCTGCCTCATCATAGGCTTTTATGGTGATCCTTTTCCTTGTATCTATGGCTTTTTAAAAATAACCCAACTCTTTTAAAAGACTAGAGGAACAAATATTAAGCCTGACACCCCTATCTATCAATATGTGCCTAACACAGGTTCTGTGGATCATGACCTGAATATGAAGATTGAGATTGTGTGGGTGGCTCAAAGCTTTATCATTATCCTCCAAAATGGTAAGGTAATGAGGGGTAATAATCTAGTTAACCATATTTTGGAATTGATCAACATCTAAGTTGTTGGGGACATTTTCTATGCATGAAGTATCCTAAAGGACTTTCTTGTGTCTCAGAGACAACTCTAAGAGCTCAAAGATCAAAATCTAAGCTGGGGTTCTTTGCAACTGATCAACAAGACTATATCTTGACTTTGGATTAACTGTAGGTTTTGAGGTGACATTCTTGGATGTCACTTGCTTAGGTTTACTTGATCGGCTTGAATTGGGTCCTCTAATGACAATGGGACCTTGACTTCATGTAACAACATTGAGAGCTTGTGATGACACTCTAGAGTTAGGATCCCTTAGCACCATGACAGGTTCTTCATCAAAGATAGGAGGAGAGTCCATGTCTAGATCATAACCATAGGGATCTTTACCCATTCATCATGTTGACCTTTTATTCTACAAATTCAAGCATATTTATGGTATTCTCCACATCTATGTAAGTGTAGTTTATCTCTCCTTTTCCATTCTTAGCTTTAGAGGTTTCCCCCTTTTCATACTTAGGAAACAGTTTTTTTAAGGCCTTATGATTGGTGTTGGTGTTCAATCCATCTATCTTAAGTTTTCCACTCTCAATGAGATCTTGAATAATATGCTTAAGTTTCCAGTAGTTTTCAATGTCATGTCCAATACCATTATGAAACTTGCAAAAGGCTTTCTCATCCCAAAAATGTGTCTTAACATCAGGTATATAATGTTTTGCGTGATCTTGAGGATGTGAAAGGTTGTTGGAAATGAGTGTTTTAAAGACATCCTCATATGAGTCACCAAGTTTTGAAAATTGACGTCTTTCCTTCTTAGGTCTATCTTGGTATCTCGGTTTTATCTCTTGTTGATTAGATTTATTGAGATTCATGGCTTGAAAAACACTAGATAAGTGGAGCACAGCATGATCTTTGGGTTGGGAGGAGTCCACAACTCCATCATTGACCACTTGTTTGTTCCTATTCTAGTGCAAGTTCTTCCCTTTATCCTTGTTAGAGTTGTTATTTTGACCATTGTTGTTGTTGTTATTTCCATGTGTAAAATATAAAATGTAACATTTGAAATCTATGGTGGAAATATAAGATATTCCTCTTCCATACCAAGGTGCACAAAGGAAAAATCCAAATTGATCAACCCAAAAAGGATCAATACACAAATGAATCAATCATTTGGAAATGAGAATAAAGAAGGAGATCCTAGGTTTCCCTCTTAAAATGTGTTTTGAAATGAATGTAAATGTGTGAACAATTTAGAATGATTAAGGATTTGAATTGAAATGGAAGGGAAAAATTCACTAACCTTGAAATATTGCATATCAAAGGATGTTGTTTTCTGAGGTCTGTAGACTATTTCTGGAAAACTTGAAGTATGATCCGGAACCAGAATGCAGAGACAAACAAAACTTAGAAATATTTTTCCATTCTGATGTCATCTTATGAAAAAGGTCAACCTTGACCCACAAATGTCACCCCTGACCCAATAGTGTCGACCTTGACCTACACAAGTCTGACAGAAAATCTGTTCATGGATCTCGGGAGTTGGCCGAAAAGGGTATCCAGATCTAGTCTCAAATCTACAGTCCCAAACCTGTACCTACAAGAAAAAGAGGTTTGTTTGTTGGGGGGGAGGGGTTTGCCTTAGTCAAACCCTGATTTAGGAATTAACCTTGAAATCAATAATTGAAATAAGAATGCTAGAAAGCAATAGAATTGAATCTAATAATGAAGCTATGATATTGAATAGATATGTAATTGTAATTCAAATATAGACAAATACGTAAATATGAAAGCTTAGACTCAATAGAAACCATAAACCTCCATGATTGTATGCTTAGAATCCACCTTGAAGAGATTATTAAATATTTTTGAGGATGCACAAAGGATCTTGAAGGAAGATCACACCATCATGATGGCTAGATCTAGGGCTTGAATGATAAATCTTGAATGCTTGAACCAAATCCCTTCAAAGGCTTGAGAGCTTGAATCCTTGATCTTCAATGGAGAACTTGAATTCTTGGGAGGAACACTTGAAAACCTTGGAAGCTTGAAAGCATGTAGAAAAATGGATGCTTGAACTTTTTCTTGATGACTTTCTTATCACTTAGTTGATGGTTAATAATGCTTAGAGAAAATGAGAGGAGAAGGCTTCCTTTTATATGAAACTAGGGAAAAATATTCTAAGGAGGCTGACATAGGAGAATTAAATTCCAATTAGACCCATGCCCCTAGAAGAGGACCTATATTAAATATAATTTAGGAATCTACGCTTCAGAACCTGAAATAGCCAACCCGGAAGCGAGAAATAACTTTTTGAAAAGACCGACATCCAGAAACTGTGAGACCCTGAGATTTGAACCCTGGGTCAAGGTCAAGGTTGACCTTGACCTAGGTCAGGGTCAAGGTCAACCTTGACCTAGGTCAAGGTCAAGGTTGACATAGACCCAAAAGGTCAACCCTAACCTTGAGGTCAAAGACCTCAAATCTACAGTCCAGGATGCCAAAAACTGAATGGAAAGTAGTGGAAAGAGAGGCAAAATAGGGGAAAGCCAAATAAACATCAAGAACCCATTTAAGGTTCTTGATATGACCCCAAACCACTTAATCGGAAGGCTAAACTAGTCTACCATGGAAGTGCTTCCATTTTCTGACTATACACCATGTTTGGTCAAAATTCCTTATTCTTTCAAAACATCCTCAATCCTACATGTGGTTTCAACCATGGTGTCAAAGGAATCAAAAACCATCTTCGTAACTTCATACCGTATTTCAGGAACCAAGTTGCTAATAAGGATGTCAATCTTTTCAGTTTTAGGAATGGTTCTAGAGTAGCAAAAGCATTTTTGTCTCCACCTTTGCAAGATAGTGACAAAGGATTCCCCCTTGATTTTTCTTTAAGTTACAAGTCCAACATGGTGATAGATCTTGAAAGTTTTTATGCAAAGTGTTGAAAAAATCTATGGACAAGCTCTTGGAAAGTATTAACGGGAGGAGTTATGTTGGTGAGCCATTCCATCACTTGACCCTTAAGAATCCTTGGGAACAACCTCATGAGGTATGAGTCATCTTGATGGAACTCAAAACTTGTGGTATTAAATTGGCACATGTGGTCATGTAGATCTCCATTCCCATCATACTTGTCATATCATGGGATCTCAACCTTTCTAGGGAAGTCTTTTATGTTAACACTTTTATCAAAAGGATTAGGTCAAATTGAAACAAGCGAGAAATAATTCTCGGGTGCTAACATTGTTTCCATCATGATATTAAGTTGTTTGATCTCCTCTTCTTGAGATGGACCTTGCTTCTTAATATTTTTGTCCACATCAAAGTTGTAGGGGACTCTAGCACCCTTGTTGATTAAACTCTCTAGGAACTTGTCTTTGTTTTTCTCTAAATATTTCTCCACATACTGTTGGAAGAGTGGTTCTTGTTGCATTTTCATAAAGTCTTGGGAGGTGAGGTCAAAACTCGAGCTACTACCCCCATATTGTGAACCATGATGAGCACGATGTGAAGGTTGTTTTGAGTTCCTAGGAGGTGTTCGTCTCATATAATGATCATGTCTTGAATCCCTTCTTCTTATAGGGCTAGGAGATCATGATGGCATCCTTGAACATCTTCCACTTCATGGAGTCTCAGGAGGAGTGGATGGAGGAGAGTTATTTCAACCACTAACACACATGTTATTAAATTGGTCATTAAGTCACTAAGCCAAGAGTCTATCTTGCTCTTCCTGGAGGGATTTATTTTCTATTTCCAACAAGGTTTGTCTCTCCACCACTAGGAGTATAAACTATTCTTCCTTTTCATCTTGTTCATCTGGGAAGGCTTTCTTTTCATGCTCAATTCTCTTAACTCTTTCACTCATGTATCTTGAAGATGTTTTGAGTGGTGAACTTGGACTTGAATGTCAAAACAAATTATTGGTGTATGCTGCAATTACGCGAGTGTCATAAATTTCTTCATCTTGGTTTTCATGTTATGATTTCTCATCTTGATAATATTGCCTCTTACCTCTCTCACCCCTTTGGTATGCATCCAGATATCTAGTTGAGATAAGGGGTGAAGTTGGTTGACTGTCACGAGAGGGATTGCCAAATGAAATGGTATCTCTATGTTTTGCTAATATGTCATCAAGATGTTTATCCATGTCTTTCCTCTCTCTTCAAGTCATTATGTAACTCATATCAATATCTGAGCTTGAAGATGCTAAGGGTGTACCCAACTCACTAAGGTGACTCTTGGAATCAAACCAAACTTTTGAGTTGTTCCTAGGTGATTGATCAAATATGGGTTCTTTTCCCTTATGTTTTTGGCGATTTTAAACTAAGGATAATTAGTTAAAGACCACTTGAGGTCATTTTCCTTGATCTACTTGATATATTGCTGTAACTGGCATGAAAGAAAAGGTACTAGGTGATAGGATGACCCTAAGAAACATTGGTACCAAACTAGGATAGTAAAGGATTTCACTTGTCCAAAAGAGATGTGATAAGATAGAATTTTGCAAAAGGTGTGTTATCAAAGAATCTAAAGGTTTATCTTCTCAATAAGAATAGTTTCTAGCTCACCAATTCCAAGCAAGGTCACTTTTGAAGTGAAAGGTTACGAGTTTAAGAGGTCAAAAAATAAGAATCCAAAGTGTAAACAAGCTTCTAACAGTGGGGTAAGTGACCTAATCTAATTTGGATCAACCAAAGAAGATTAAAATTGATAGGATAGAAAATTGGGCAAGTTGAAAGTTTGACACTTAAGAATACAGATTTGTAGATTGTTTTGATGTTTGTCTTGATGTTTGGTGTATATTTTGATGTTTCACTTATGCAAGACACGTCAAGTCAATTTTTGGTTGTAAATAGAACAGTCACTCCACAACCTAGGTAAGTGAGACATATTTGTTGAATTCCCACTTGAACTGAAGATTAGCCACATCTACTTATAGTAGACAACTTAGAAGCTTGGAGGCACGGGCTCCTCCTTATAGTGCACTCACTTCTCAGGCACACCAAGCTTCGAACCCCAAGGGAATCACTTTCCAAAGGACTGTTGTCTCTACTAAGATCTGTGAAAATATGGGATGTCTTAGTCAATCTCTGACCTTCCACGCCAACAGATAGAGTATTTTTGGTCACTAAAACAAAGTTTGTAGTCAAGGCATTCATTTAGGTGGTTGTGATCAAGTCATTTTCCCAATTAAGGGGGCTCTCCCAATCCTTTCAAATCAAGGTTTTCACCTTAAAAATGTAGGGACTTTAACACACCACTAGGGTACTAGAGGAGATTTTGATTTCCACAATGAATTAACACCTGTCCACTGTGAGACTAATCACTGTTAGAATAGGAAAAACCCTATTCTCCCAAGAACACCTGCATGCAAACCTGTCACATAGAAGAAGAAAAGTACAGAAGACTGGAGAAGTTATGGAGGACAAAAAGCTAGAGGAGAGATCATATGCACAAGAAAACAATATATTAACAATATGTTTCTAGATTACAATGTGATGTAAAGAAACCTCCCTTATGAAATGCAAAGAGGTGAATCCTTATAAAGGATACCGAAACTCTAAAGGTGAAAACCCTAAAGAATAATGATATGCCTAAGTTTAACTTAAGCGTAGAGTATAATAGACTAATGATTAAATGAATTAATTATTAGCTATAATATGACTACTCTAACACCCCCCCTTAAGTGTAACTTAGGGAGAAGCTAAACAGCTAAGGACTAAAAGATGCATGTAAAAAAAATACATGAAAGGAACTATGGTCCTGGCAACTAGGCCTGATCAGGTACCCAAGTACAAGAAATAAACTAGATGAAGCAAACTAAGCCTCCAATCTAGGGAAAGTCCCAAAGAAAGGAACAAGAAAGAGCAAGAAGCATCTCTGAAGCATGAAGCTGTAAACACTGTCAGAAGTAACTGTTGGAACCCCCACTGAAAAAGTGCATGACCAGGTAGAGAAGAGAAATTCTGAAGAGCTGATCAATCAAACTTGGGAAGCAATAGAACCAACAGGAGAACCCCACCATAATGTTGAACAGGGAGAGGGGTGACATGAACATTAAAATTCAATGCCAGAAACATCTAAAGAAAGAAGAATTAGGAACACCAATAGTAAAATAGAAGTACAAGCACAGGATAAAGGGTGGTGTCATTGACACACAATATGGGCTAATGTCATGGAAGGTACGCTCACTTGACAAAGGTGGATGAGCACAAAATGGCAAAATATCATAACCCCCAATGGCACTGTATAACTGAGTGCGAGTACAAAAAAATACACAAGGTGCTTAAAATCCTAGATATGCAAAAGGAGGCACTTTATCTCAGTGTGTTTACAAAAAAGAGAATGCTATAGAAGAGAAGCATAAAATACTCAGAAGTCAGAAAGAAGAGTGAGCCAGAAGATCAGAAGAAGAGATCCCAGGACCTGTAGAACCCAAGTAATCCGCTAGAGTGCAAAAGAAAAAAACTTGGAGGAGAGAGAACCTGGAGCAGAATCTGGAAAAAATACCCCTGCAACTAAAAATCTCACTAAACCAGCTTTCTAACGATATCTGGTTTGCCAAAAACGGAGTCCGAATGAGCAAGATATGGCTCTCGGAAGGTAGAAAATAGACATCAGACTTTGACAGAAAAAAATACTATCAAAATGGCAGAACCTAAAACCCCAACCTCCATCATCAGAAATTTTTTGGAAAGAGATTTCCAACGATATATGAAAGTCAGAAAAATACCCCCGTATGCTCCAGATAGAGCGAAAACAGTGAGGTAGGGTTAAAAAATCTCCAAAAAAATTTTATAGCCCCTTGGGCTTGAAGGAATCGGGCCCTTGGGCATATGGAGCGCATAGGGGCTAAAATCAGAGCCCGTGGTCACTGATATGACCACCATGGGGCTAAAGGGGCCCGCAAGACCTGAGAGCTGGCCGGTGGCACTCGGGTGGCGGCGCGATGGTCCGACTGGCCTGCTGGTGGCGGCTTGGTGGTGCAACAGTGGGGCCACTGGTGGCGGCGTGGTGGTGGAGTGGCAGGGGATGAGCACGGGTGGCACCTAGGTGGTGTGGTTGGCTACACCCAAAAATAATGAAAAAAGTAATTTAAAAAAAAATAAATATATTTTTGCCTCGTTTCTCATGCGCGTACGACCCTAAAGGGCCAAAAAAATTCTCCCAGATGCTCCGGTGTCTAAATTGGACATATTTTATATGGATTTTAGGGTTTTTGGGCCTTCTAGATGCAATCATGAGGTTGGTTTTGGTCCAAAGTGCTCCAAGAAATAGAGAACCCCCCAGATCCAATAAAAAATACCAAAAAAAACTGAAAGCTTCAAACCCTCGTACCGCGAAGAGCTTACTTCAATAGAACTCGAACAAGCCGCAGTAGCAAGGCTCTGATAGCATGTTAGAATAGGAAAAACCCTATTCTCCCAAGAACACCTGCATGCAAATCTGTCACATGGAAGAAGCAAAGTAAAGAAGACTGGAGAAGCTATGGAGGCCAAAAAGCCAGAGGAGACATCATATGCATAAAAGAACAATATATTAACAATATGTTTCTAGTTTACAATGCGATGTAAATAAAACCTCATTATGAAATGCAAATAGGTGAATCCTTATAAAGGATACCAAAACCCTAAAGGTGAAAATCCTAAAGAATAATGAGATGCCTAAGTTTAACTTAAGCATAGAGTATAATAGACTAATAAGTAAATGAATTAATTATTAGCTATAATATGACTACTCTAACAATCACAATGATATTTTTTATATACCGATTTGGAAGGGCTTGGCTTTATCCTGTTACCGGTTGGGCAATCCACTCTCACTGGATCTATTAAAGCACTTGGGAGGTAGCCACACTAGAATAATTATGAGTTTATCTTGCACCCAAGATCCACAAAGGCAAGGGGAAGGATATGTTCATATAATTCTTAGTATTAAAATCTAAAAGACACTTCAAACACATAAGAAAATGACAGCAATGATTCTAGATTTTTTATCATCCCAAAAGGGTGAGAGCATAGTTTCCTAATATCATTGTCATTCCTAAAATATCAAAATAAAAGTTTATTTTAGAAGTCTTGCATGTGGGTTCCTATTGTACAATAAAATAAAATAAAATGCAAGCACAAAGTTTAGCATGCTATCGATCAAGGCAACCTGCAAGATGATTTGTTAGTAGTCTTTATTTGAGTCTTCTTTTCAATGTCCTGCAATTTAATTTAGATATGAAAATCAATTGTTAGGAGCAATAATAACCATAAAATAATGTAAATTAAAATTCATATCATGCATTGAACCATGTGAAAAATAAGTGCAAGCTAATCATTAAATGCCCTTTTTTAATTTTGATTTTTTTGACCTAGTCAACAAGATTGGACCTATATGACATGAATTCAGGTCCCAAACCCTAAATGCAGAAAAGAGACCCCTATTAAAAAATAGAGATCTTTCGTAAAATGTCAAAATTTTAAAAGGATTTTTTCATTTGTGCCCTAGGGAGATGTTTTCCCAAAATAGACTAGTTTTCATAAATTGACCAAATGAACTTTGATATTGTATCCAAATTTAAAACACAAAGAATGGACCCCCTGTAGAATTTAAAGGCCTTTACGAAAATGTTAAAATTTCCAAAAAATATGTTGATTTGGACCAAAAATTAATGTTTTACAAAAAATAAAGAAAAAATTTTAAAATTTTTACAATAACTCAAAAAATTCTAAATTTTTTTACTGAAGCTTCTCTGATATGTCGCAAACTTGCAAAAAATATTTTAGACCGAAACCCCAAGCCGTTTGGGAGATATGATCAAATCTTTGAAAATATAGGGTTTTCATCTCCATGCAAATCTGCACAAGGGAGTTAGCTCCAAAAATAATCAAAACCAACATGTAAAGGTGGGTGGCCCCACGGTGGGTGCCAAAAATGTGTGCTGAAAATGTGACACACTTCTATGAATCATTATATTCAAGATTGATCAAGAATGAGGTCTCAAATGGCAACTCAAAGCTTCCTATTCATGGAGTGCAAGGGTTTTTTATGAAGGCCCTCAGTTTAGACCTAGTTATGCCCATACAAGTACACCATGAAATGAGAGATTCAAAGAGGAAAAAAAAGAATGCTAGTCTCCATGATCACCAAATATGCATTGCAAACGAAAATGAAAGCTATCCTTATATGATAACAATGAATGGAAGGAAACTAATCTATATGATAACATTGCATGAAAGGAAATATGCAAATTAATCTATGAAGGAAATATGCAAGATTAATCTATTGAAAGGAAATACGAATCTAAATTAACATGAATCTACTCTAAATGGATTGTCATGGATGCATAAGAGAATAAGACAAGAAGAAGAAGTGTCATGGTTCAAGCTCAAATGCTCAAACTCTCCTCCAAAATTGCTCTCCAAACCTGCAGCATAACAATAGCATAAAAGTGTATATCCAAATGAGAATGAGAGGTTTCCTTTTAAAGAGAAATGAACGGTAAATATTAAAAGGTAAAAAAAATGAGCAATGGTGGAGATTAAATCTTTGTTGATCGATGTGCTCATATCTTCAAAAGGTAAAATCAAAGGCTATGATTAAGAGGCAAAAAGCCCACCACTTAGGAAAATGTGTGAAGAAAAAGGAGCTTTATTTATTTTTTATTTAATTTATTTCCTTTTCCAACACAAAGAGGGATTTAAGTGGGGGTTTTATTTATTTAATTAAAAAAGGGATTTTCTTTTAATTAAATAAGATTATTTTGTTTAATTAAAAGAGAGATTTTAATTAAATAAGATAAGATTATTTAATTAAGAGATTTTAATTAAATAAGATAAAATTATTTAATTCAAAAGGGATTTTAATTAAATAAGATTATTTTATTTAATAAAAAGGGATTGTTTTCTTTTAATTAAATAATATAATTGATGAAATGATCAAACCTTAGGAAATATTGAAATAATTGAATTAATTATGATTTGATCAAGGAAATTGATTTGAATTAAAATGTTGCAAAGCATTGATTCAAGAATTTGATAAATTGATAAATTGATAAATTAAAGAATGGGGGCCCATAGTTTAGGCGACCATTTTAGGGTGCATACATGTAAAAAGTATCCCTTGGTGTGCTACCTGCAAATTACCTCATTCTTCCTATCAATGTGTTGTTTCTCAAGCTTTGGATGAACAAATGGAGGATAGAAATGAAAAGAAAAACTTAGAAAAAGAAGACCATGTGGTAAATATGTTCACTATGAATAGGCATAATGATATGTAATCTTCTGAAGATGAAGAGACATTTGCAGATGTAGATACTAAAAGAGAACATTTCCAAATATAACAGCAACAATTTTTCTTTAACTCAGATAAAGAACCTGATACTATGTTGCAAAATGCTATTTATACTTAAGGAGATGATAGAGAATATCCTCATTTCAGGTTGCCTAGTTATGAGGAGAAAATATCTTTGACCATAGAAGCAATCAATCAAGATAGGAATGCTTACAATTTGAGGAATAGAAGGGTAGAGCTTGGTCAACATAAGCCCACTTTAGTATTCATTAAAGAAGATGCTTCAAATGTAGTTGTAGGATCTCAAAGAAAAGGTTAAAATAAGAAGGAAGGTAAGAAACAAGGAGAGTTTTCTTCTACCAAGGAGAAAAGGAAGAGGTAAAAAATGATAGGAAAGTTGTTACTGAAAAAAGGAACAAAGGTAAGAGTACAAATGAAATTTAGTCTGGATTAACTGCATTTAATATGAAACATGTTCTTATGCAAATGAAAGTTTCAGTTCCTTTGAGTGAAATGTTAAAAATGAAGGAACATAGGGATGCTGCAATGTCATTTTTCAAAGGGATAGTTGATGAACCTATTGATAATAAAAGGGAGAGAAAAATAAAGGGTGTTAGTCATGAGCGAGAAACACCTATCTTATATGTTGGTAATATGATTACCCAAGAGCACTCTCAAGTAGACCCTTTTTATGTAACCTTATTGATAAATAACAAACCTGTAAAAAATTGTATGATTGATTTTTGTGCCGCTACAAATGTAATGACATATGGTGTAATGAAAGAGTTGGGTATGGATGTTGATACTTTTTATGGAAGATGTTATGCCATGGATAATAGATAAGTCCCTATGGTGGGAACTCTAAAAGGAGTAGAAGTTAAGATGGATTTCTTTCCTGAGGAAACTTACAAGATGGATGTAGTTGTTGTAGATACCCAACCCCATTATGGAATGCTATTGTTTAGATAATGGGCTATAGCACTTAGAGGTCATGTGCAATTGGACTTATCTTATGCAATAGTACTAGTGAATAGGAATGAAGTAAAATTGTATAGAGAACCACAAGCACTGGTGACTCTTGAGAAGGTGCAAGATAATATGCTTAATTGTTGTATGGATGTAGACATGAAAAATTTCAAGGTAGAGAAGATCTTTCCACAATGTAGAAATATTGATCTTGTAGTTGAAGAACTAAACACACAACAAGATGGTTTGTGGTAGATGTACTTTGATGGAGATTTTTCCAAAGAGGGATCAGGAGCTAGTGTTCTATTTATTTCTCCAGTGGGTAGTACATTCAAATACTCATTCTTGTTAACCTTTCAATGTAAACTTAGTACTGGTGAGCATGAAGCCTTCTTTTCGGGATTAAATATTGCTACTAGGCATGGTATCAAATGTTTAAAATTTTATGGTAATTCTGAGCTAGTAGTAGCAGAAGTTAGATCCAAGTATGCTATAAAAAATGACAGATTAAAAAAGTACAAGCATTCTATTCGGGATCAGATTGAATTTTTTGATGCCTTTAACATTGAATAGATAGAAAGCTCAAAAAATTTCATGACTTATTTTTTGCCTAATGTTTTTTTAAAGAATGGGGATTTGAACTTGAGTGGGGAATCAATTGTGGAAGTTAAAAGTAGACCAGTTGTGCCTAAAAATGTTTACAACTGTCAATTTTTTGAAGATGATCAGGATATTCTTAGGTTTATCTAGTGCAGTGACCATTATGAAGGCCAACATGTAGATTTTAATTATTTAGTTGAGGTGATTGATGGAAAGGATAATATTTTGGGAAATGAGGTTATCCAGTTAAGTTATAACTAGATTCCTAAGAGGTTGAGAGAATTAGAATCATTGTTCAATGATCAAGATGATCATTTATTAAAAAAGGAGCAGTTTTAAAATTGAGGATCAGGAGGAAGTAAATTTAGGATTAGAAACAACACCTCAAATAGTATATATTGGAAGGAGGTTAGAATCCCAAGTTAGGGAAAATATGATAAAAATGTTAAGGAACACAAGCATGTGTTTTCTTGGTCATATAAGGACCTAAAATCCTATAGGGAGGACCTTTTCCAACATGTGATCCCACTAAAACCAGATGCTAAGCCAATGAGACAAAAGAAGAGACCAATCAACCCATTATTCACCCCCAAAATGCAACAATAATTGATTAAGTTGAGGGATGCAGGGATTATACAACCCCTTGGTCTCATAAACACAGGGGAAAAATTCAAAAGAGCTATAGATGTTGCATTTAAAGAATTTATTGATTTATTTAAGGTGATATATCAAGATGATTTGACAACATATTCCAAGAGAGCAGAGGACCATTGTGGGCATTTAGAAAAGATTTTTAATAAGGCTTTAGAATGCAGTGTTTCTTTAAATCCTAGGAAATGTCAGTTTGGAGTAACAAAAGGAAAAATATTCGGACATATTATGTCAAAGGAGGGAGTAAGAATTGACCAAAATAGGATAGAAGTCATTCAGAAGGTCACTGCTATGAAGAATGTCAAAGGAGTAAAATCTTTCTTAGGAAATATTAATTTTTTGAGGAGGTTTATTGCTAACCTTGCAGAGATTGTTAAGCCTATAATTAAATTGTTGAAAAAGGATGCAAATTTTAGGTGGGATGAAGAAGAACAAATTTGTTTTGAAAAGATCAATAAATTAGTTCAAGAAGCACATGTTTTAAGTTCTCCTAGTTAGTGTAGGCCATTTTAATTATTTTCTTTTGCATCTTTTCATACAATTGTTGTTGTGTTTCTACAAAAGGATGAGGTGGGTTATGAACATCCCATTGCATTTTTCAGTAAATCCCTCCAAGCTGCAGAGTTGAATTATGAGATGATGGAAAAACAAGCATACACCCTGGTTAAAGATGTTAAATCATTCATGACTTATTTGGTTTGTGAAAAAGTGATTTTATATGTACCTCATGCAGCAATCAAGGACATTCTTACTCAATTAGAGGTTACTGGTAAATGATGCAATGGATAAATAGGATTCAAGAATTTAATTTGGAAATCCATATTACCAAATTAGTAAGAGGATTAGGCCTAGAAAAGATAATGACAGAAGAAAATATGGATTTAGTTTAGCTAAATAATGTAGAATAACAAGATTCAACATTGACTAGTATTGAAAGACATGCCTATTATGTTAATATCATGTACTATCTCAAGAATGCCAAGTGCCCTGAGATTATGACTGATAATTAGAAAAGAACCCTAAAGTTGCAAGCTCAAAGATACAAATTAGAACAAGGAGATCTATATTGGAAAGACGGAAATGGTGAGCTTTTGTTATGCCTAGATGAAAGGTAGGCTGAAAAGGTCCTAAAAGAAATGCATGTTGGTGTATGTGGTGGACATTATTCTGCTAAAAATACTACTCAGAAGATCCTTAGGGCTGGTTATATTTTTCCCTATTTATTAAATATTCCTTAAAATGTGTACAAGAGTGTGAAGCATGTCAGAGAGTTTCTTCCAAGTTGAAGTATTCTAGTGCTTTGTTACTAAATCCAGTATTGGTTGAGGCACCTTTTTCCATGTGGGGAATTGATTTCATTGTTGAGTTCTCAGAAAAATATAGTGGTGGACATAGTTGGATATTAGTTGCTACAGATTACTTCACAAAATTGATAGAGACAATTCCTACTAAGAAGGAAACTAGTAAGGTGGTCATTGATTTTTTGATGGAAATTATTCTGACCAGATTTGGTGTCCCTATAAAATTGATAATGGACATTACTATGTGTTTTAGGTTAGAAGAATTTAATGATTTCTATGATGAATATGGGATCATGATATCATACTCTTCCCAATATCATCCCTAGGCTAATGGACAAGTAGAATCTAGTAATAAGAGTATTCTGCAGATTTTGAAGAAAATGTTGAAAAAAAAAGATCTTGGCATTCTAAGTTAAAATTAGCCTTATGGGCTGATAGTGTAACTGTGAAAAAGGCTACTGACAAGTCCCCTTTTGAATTAGTGTATGGTATGCAGGCTAGGCTACCATTGAATAATTTACTTCCTATTTATAAATTCATTGAGGAAGAAGGTTTTGAATTTAGTCATTCCATGCATAACAGAATGATCTAGTTACTTGAATTGGATAAAATCAAACAATAAGGAAAAAATAAGAATTTGTAGAGACAACAAAAAATGAAATATTTGTTTGACAAAAGAGATAGTAATAGAATATTTCAGCCAGATGATATGGTATTACAGTGGAATGCTAAGGGTGAAGATAAAGGGAAACATAAAAAGTTTGAATCCTTATGGTTAGGGCCTTATATAATTCATCAGATACATGGGAAGGATTCATATTTCTTAAGAAATTTGGCTGATGATGTATTGGATTTTTTTGGTGCATGGACAATTCCTAAAACCTTTCTTTACTTAAAATTTATATTCATGCACAGTACTCATGTATATAAGTAGTTGGTTTTAGGTGTGCTCATGTTCTATAGGTTGTACATTTGTATAGTCTCCGAAGTTTTGTTGCAGAGCATTATTTTGTCCCTGGTTTCTTTTTCCCAGAGTTCTGGTTTCTTTCCTTGATCTTGCAATCAAGCATCCTCAATCAGCGCCACTGTTGGTCATATTTGTTCCCTTTTCCATGTATTTTGTCTTAGGCCTAGTTATGGTTGAAAAAACATTTTCTACCCTTTTAAATTTATCAATTTTTATGCTTGGTTCAGAATTACAATGATCTCTGGTCAAAAACCCTAAGTCTCTCTGAGAAAATCTGGTTTAAATAATGAAAATCTTGCTATGTCTTTGTTTTACCTTAAGCCCTATTTTCAAAATTATAGTCATTGGTTGAAAAAGGTCTTAAAGCCTTCATGGTCTATTATAATTTGCAGTTACATTTTCAAGCCACTTAAGTCTTTTTATGTCATGTGCGTGGCCAAGGAATATTCTTTTATCTAGAAAAGATCTTTATTTCCTAACTTCTCAAAAATATGGAATATGCTCTTTCCATTCAGCAATTAAGCACAGGCCATAGATCCAGTTTACATCATGTGGTAGGCACCAGATCTCCAAATAAAGTCAAGGTCATCCCACATATTCAATGATCTAGCAAGGGCCATTGATCAAGCTCTGTTCTTATGATGATCACGTGGTCTATGCCAAGTCTTGTAATGGAACCTGAATTAAGAAAAGTGTCTAGCGACTCGGAGACAACGTTGTTGTCAAATCTCCATATCTAATTGTGAGACCTACCTCAGACAATAATTGTTTCACTACTTTATTTTTTTATGCTTTCAGTACTTTCTATGATTTTAGTGATTATGTACTTAGACATGCGTTGAAATTTTGAGACTCTTATGTGTTTGAGGATCTATGGAATCCTATGTAATATATTCAGTGTCTGATTATGTAATCATGGAACACTTGAGATACTACATATTTTGATTTAATTTTAGTTTATGATTATGTCATATGTAAGATCTATTGAGTAGAGGTAATTGTGATGGAATTTGGTTTAGTAAACTGATGCTATGCTTATTTAAGTTTGAATTCAAAATATTTTTATGCAATGAATTATTGATGATTTTTTATATCATGTCATTTTATATGATGCTTTTATATCATGTTATTTTGGACCTACTAATGTGTGCAATGAGTGTGCAGGGATAGTTGACCGTGGATCTAAATTGGGGACCCAGTATTGGAACCTATGTGAAATTACGTGCATTCCAAGGTCCTATTTATAAAAAGAAAGACAGACCTCATTGTAAATGTGTTTTATTTGTAAATGGGTTTTGCATGTATGTATTTCAATTAAGATAATGTTAATGTGAATAAGTCATGTCTTTTGTTTTAATTTAATGTGCCAATTTTGGCAAGTGTTGCAATTAATGTTGACATGGCTAGTTATGTGAACCATGGTTAGGTGTAGGGCTAACCTAAGGTTACCTATGTATAGTACCCAAACTTACCCAAGGTTAAAAGTTTCTAGATGGTCAACTTGACTTAGGAATCTGTGGGTTAACTTGAGGGGTAGTTTAGGAGGGTTATTTAGGCTCCTAGAAGGTAACCAGGGTCAGTTTTAGCTACCCAACTTTGGTACCCTAGGGGTTAGGGGTCATTTTTATTCTTTAATGAGCCTCTAAAATCATTTATTTCTCCCCTAAAGTCTCATTTTCAAACTTGAGCGAATTTGAGTTGTGTAACTTTGGTTAACCTCTCTCTTCTTCCCAACTTGCATTTAACTCCATTCATGGAGAATGAAGGTAAGTGGAAAGAAAGGCATGGTTAGGGTCACCTCACCTTTGGGTTAGTCTTGGTCATGTTGGAGGTTATCCTATTAAGGGAAGGTTTTAGGATGAGTTGAGTGTTCACCCACTCTCTACCCTTAGAGATAGTTTTCAGAATTGAAGGAGCTTTTGGAGAAGAAAGATAGGAAAGATATCTCCTCATCAATTATCAATCCACCTTAGCTTTGGAATAAGGTAGGTTTCTTTTAGAGTAAAATTATTTTTTTCATGTATGTTCTTGAGCTTGAAACTCCATTAATGGAGTCCAATCTAATTTTTGAGTTATTTTCAAGATGAGTTTCTAAAGTTTTATTTGTTGTGTTTTATTTTGTGAATCATTTTGGATGGGATTCTTCAAGGCACACTCACCCTTGGGAGGGCAGAGTAAACTTAAAGGGGTAGTGGAAATGACTCTGGTTTAGTCTAGAGTCTCCCATGTGTGGAGGGAAAGACATGGGGTTTCATGATACCCATGATGCCAAGTATGGCCTGAGGGCTTTTGGGGGATAAGGAGGTGTATTTCTTGACTGCATCTTGTGAAGATGGTCATTCCAAGTCCATGTGTGGCTTGAGATTTTTGTTTAGTATACTTTTCTTTCTCCTACTGGGAGGTCCACTACTACCATTGTTTTTAGGAAGGCCTCTTGGAGACCTTCCTCCTGTTATACCATGTGATTGGGAGGTTTTCTTGCTTGTGGTTTCTTGTGAATGTTTTCTGTAAGTTGTGTGTTTTCCTATTTGTCTCCCGTTTCTTACTGGATCCCCAAGCTCAGGGGTGGCCTTGAAAAGGCTTTGGTTGGGAGGTGTGCCTCCATGGTCAACCTTATCTTATCACAGGTATTAGTTGGTGGTAGGAGGTTGATATTCCACCATTTTATGAAAGATGGGAAACACTGGAAAATTCAGGCATTGTAACCTATCTTATGAGAATTTTGTTGTATCATGGTTGTATTGAAAACCTATGAAGATTGTAACCCTTATTGTTAGTAGGTTTCATTATTGCAAATTTTGTATATAGGTTATTAGGAAGATATGTACCTTTCATTATTTTGTAACATGGGAATTTATTTGGTTTACGGAATCATACCTTGTTTGAAAATTGAATAAGTTTGTTAAAAATCAATTTCTTGCATGTTTTGTATTCCTTTGGTAAAACCTTAGTTAGTTATAAGAAAGCATATTTTGTTCAAAAACATAGATGTATCAAAGTTCAAAACCATTGATGTTAATAAATTTGCTAAAAAAAAAGAATGATTAAATGTTACTCTTATATAGCTAGATGCAAAATATACATATGTATTTTCCCTTAGTATAGAATGATTAAATTTCAACATTGCCTTATAGCACTAGAATGCTTAAATAAAAAAGTTTATTACTCTTCAGAGTAAAATATATTATTTTAAACACTTAGTAAATTCTGGAATTTTTTTTCAAAAAAAAAATAAAAATCCTTGAATTTAAAAATTCCTTCCACCATCATGTTAGGGATAAAATATGGATTCTTTTTATGAAATAAGATTCTGAAAATTTTATTCCTACATACCCACTGTTTAGGTACAAAAAATTTTACACGAGTAATTTTTTAAAAAAAATGTACATTGAAAACCTACCTTTTTAACTATAAACATTATTAGATATTACAATTAATTTTTTATGTAAAGTAAAACATTTAAACAAAAAACACATGGCAACAAATATATTTTTTTTTCAAAAAAAATTTGGGGTTTTGGGCGGGAGGGTTGAGCCCATCACAGCCTGCGAGTGAAGTTCGAGCCCCCGCTGGGTAGGGGCATCAGCCACGACCGCGCACACCCACTCTGGTTGCACTCCTGCGCTCAGATCCCGTCATTTCCTTTGCCTCCTGTGAATGGCGACCCCGACAGAAACAAGAAAACTTTAGAATGTTAGGGTATAATGATTATAATATAGCTTTATAATTCATTATCTCTTAAGGTAGTAAATTTGATTTAGTTTTATAAGATTTTTTATTTATTTTAAAATAGAAAGGTTTTCATAATTAAGTTAAAAG
>MU223910.1:325015-342325 GCA_018584345.1 Thuja plicata | reverse complement strand
ATATATATATAGGTGTTTATTTTTTTTATAAAGATTAGATTTATTTTAAATTAGATTTGTTTCTTTTCATTTTATTACTAATTTGTTAACTAGATTTGATTTAAATATTAAATTAGTTTTTTGTTTTATTATTTTTAAATAAAGTTGCAAATTAGATTTGCTTTTAAATTTATATATAAGATTTTAATTATATATTGATTCAATAATTGAATAGATTATATTTAATTGATTATTATTTAGATTAGATGTAGTTTATAAAATAATGAATTAAAAATTGTTATAAGAATAGATTCAAATTAAGCTTTTGTTTTATTTATAGATTAAATAGATAGTTATTATTATATTTTTAAGCTAACTTTATTTAGTGGAATAACATCATTTAAAGTATAGTTTCTCCTTGATGATAGACTATTATATTGTTAAGGGGTAATTTTCTATTTAGTATTAAAATTTAAAGTTAAAATTATTTCATTTAGTTAATAAACATTAATTTATTAGTTTTCTCTTAACTATTAAACAAATTAAATTATTTTGGGAATTTGGTTAATTTAAGTATTCTTAATATAATATTTAATCATAGATTTATTTAATAAACTATTTCAACCTAAATATCGTTAAGCGAGTCATACTAACCCCTTATTGTCGCAATACACCTCTATTAGGAGTATTATCATTACCCTTCACCTTTTTCGTACACGGTTGAATTTTGGTCAACCATGGTCAATCTTCCTCAAATTGCCTTGATTTTCATCCTAGATGTTCCATGTACCCGTTGGAACCTAGGTTTTCAGTTTTGCACCTTTCGGAGACGATTGACTTTTTGGTCAACTATAGTTGACTTTTGGGTCAACTATCTCAATTTGTGTGCATAAGCCTTCCTAAGTGCTTAGCAGGCCCTAAAGACTTCCTTTCATGTATTTTGGAGTATAGCTAATGTTTAGTCAACTATGCTTGACTTCTGGTCAACTGTCTTGGTTTGCATGCAAGATCAAAGCGTGTAGCTTTGGGATCCCTGTAAGATAGTTTTGAGAGCTATCCTACATCATATGACCTTTATGTTTTTTGTTTTTCTTCTGCACTTCTTTGCGTGCAAGTGTTACCTTGGAGGTAGTGTAACCTTCCTTTGATGCGCATTAGAAAATTTTGTTGGTGTGTTTTTGCCCAACTTTTGGGCATGACACTGATTGTGGTAAAGCAAAGTAAGTCGGGTTTAGTTTAGATTTTGTGCAGACATGATCTGGAATGTTCATCAAAGAAACAATCAAAGGTTGGCGCATGATTGTTGGATAAAGACAAGGTTAACTCCAACAATGGGAGATTCAGTGAGCATCGTTGATCAAGTTCTATTTAGGTCATGATTGTTTAGATTGCGCTAGATCTCTGGATGAACCCATTGTCAAGGTTTTCTTTTAGTGACTTGACGATCTAGTTATCTTGTAATCTCATAATGAACCTATGATAAAGGCTAAGTCAGGTTAAATTTATTATGAGATTAGGTGCAAACTGTTGATACAGATCAGGATCTAGGGATGACACATGATCTCGAAAAGAAATGAGCAAGTAGAAGATTATTAAGAGATTCAGCGTTGATCGTTGATCATGTTTCAATCTTACAGCTTGCGCATGATCTCTAAATCTAACTTAGGTTAATGATTTCATTCAACGATTCAAAAACTCAGTAGTTGCGTGATCTCCAAATAGACCCAGGTTCAAGCATGGTTAGTTCAAAGGCTGACTCAGGTTTGTAGAGATTTGATAAGATCTTGGCACATGTTTCCAAGGATAGATAAATTGGAGGGCTTGCACTTGATCTCAGAGTGGAACCAAAGTTAGAGAAATCATCTGGCGACTTAGAGACATGAAGAACATAACTACTCAAACTTAAAGGCTAGTTAAGGGCTGAGATCAAGTGTGAGTTAGATCTACGGTCGACGTGAAGACTCAAAGCACAAGACGAAGTTCTTTAATGATTGAGGCATTGTTCCATTTCGCCATGTAGCATTGCTGATGTCACGGCCTTAGGTCTTCAAAAGGTGTTTAAAAGGACAGAAAGGTTGCAAAATATTTATCGTCAGCACTATTCTATGATTATGAAGATGAAGGTCATTAATTATCAAGGCATTGCACCTTTCTGACACGTGTCTAAGGTGGGTCTTGTTTAACGCTAAGTAAATTTAAAAGACCAGTCAAGTCATATTTCATTCTATGTATGGCACAAATCCTTAATGCACAGATGATCGACAGATATCCTTCAAGGCATTAAGCCTGTATAACATATGTACAACTAGTTAGCATAGGTTAGACGACAACATATATTTCTTAGAGCCAGTAGTGAAGTGCAATGTGGAGGGTAGTGGGACCAGGCTTGCCGAGTTATAACTAAGGAAAATATCAGTTTGATTTAAAATGATTAGATGGTTAGACCATTACCTTAATGCAAAGATGATCAAGGATTAATCTTTGAGGCATTGCGCCTGATCGACACTTGTCCTCCTATGATCATGGGGAAAGAAGCAAGATAGAGTAAAAGGTTAGATAACTTTGTAAGGATTATACTGTAGGCATGAAGCCTTAAAAAAAAACTGATCAAGATCTAATCTTCAAGGTATTGCACCTGTGTGCCACCTCTCTAGATCAGATCTTCAAAGCCCATGTAATTTAAAAGGCATCCACGACTCTATTTTAAAGTGAAAGATTGTTTTAAATTTGGGTCATCAATGGAGAATTCTACGATAGGTGTAGCTATTGCAACCATTTTTCAAATATCTAAATCCTTTCTCAAGGTTTTTAAGTGGTTCTCTATGTCCTCTTGTTGCAGAGAGTTTGATGGATCGAATTGATCTTCTGGACTGTGTTTTTTACAAATTTTGAATGCAGTATGAAGGAGAGATTGGTATGTATGAATGCATTTAAGAGGAAATTATATCTTTAGGGTTTTTGGTTATCTTTTGAATTAGTATTTAATCCTTTTGTTTATCGTGGTTTGTTCTTCGCCATAAATGAGGAGTGGTCTCACAGTTTTATAATACAAATTCGATCAGATTTTTGAGGACTTGAGCTTTCCTAGAAGGGGTAGTTAGCTTTCTACAAATCTGAAGGGCCAAATTTTCCTGTGGTAATTAGTGAGGGATTAGATATTCCATTCATTATTCCTTTTGCATGGAATTATTCTTCAGTTTCCCAAGATAATAGGCACCTAGATAAGATTTTATAAACATCATAAATTAAAGGAATGTTTTGAAGAAAGGATGACAAAGCTACTTGGTTGTTGAAGTGAATTAATGTTCTCTATCATGTATTAATTTAATAGTTTTATCCCTAACCCTAATAGATCCGAAGCTTGTTGCAGTCTATGTTTCTGTAAAAGGACTTCCAGGATCATTTTGTAAGGATGGGAATTTTATGCCACAAAAGACTTATAAAGCTCTGCATATTCTGATTACTATTATCAAGTGGTCTTTTGGCCATGATTTCATATGTAATTTATGTCGTTATATCAATATATTTTTGTACTTCTTGTTATTTGAGTGACCTGGTTGAATAAAAGTCTATGTTTCAATTTTTATATACTCATTTCGATTGGTTGTTAAGGACATTTCAATCCATCACTTTGTAAGGCAAAGTGTTAAACTGTATTGAGGTTTCTTTCAAGAGAATTAAATCCTTAAGGTAGTTTTAGTGGATAGAGGACTGTAATAGATTTGATATTTATTTTTTCTTGTAAGAAGTGTGAATAGATTATGTAAGGTGTAGTATAATTCAGTGATCATTTACAGGATTTACATCTGATGTATCTTTGTTTTTGAAGGTCTTTACATATTGAATGACTAAATCCCCATTCGATAAGGAACTGATTTGTTATGTTAGATTAAGTAATTCCTATGAGATCTTGATACAAACTATTACCATTTTATTTAATGTTACGTTGATTATGAATGCATGTTGAAGAACTATTAAATATTTAAGGCAGAAGTGAGGTACACCTGCCTAAGCTTGTAGAGATCAAAGTGAAGGAGGATTTAATCCTTATTAATTGGAATTATTTATTGACATAGTCAAAATTTGGGTTTCATAGAGTCAATCATTGCTTCTATATAGGATTCTACAAGAAAAAGCTCCAGCATGACCTTAAAAATAAGATTAGCATACATCCTTCTATATATCTCCATCTTTGCTCATTTTTTATTTATCTGTACACTAATGTCAGTCATCATACAACAGTAATACAAAGTTTTTTCTTCCTCCATGGAAAACATATGTTGACATCAGTTACAAAACATGAATGCCAACAGCATCAATAGTAGCCAATTCCAACATCTTCCAACACTTTTATAAATAGACATGCACTTTGAAAAAAACAATTTATGAACAAGGATGTAAATCTCTTGAAAATGTGAAGATCCTAATGTAAAAGAAAAACATTTATGCAGCTCAAGAGTGGATATCATACTATAAAATAAACAAATTCAACAAAGGGAGAATGAATGATTTGCAATGAAAACATATATATTCATTAAGTGGAAGATCCTTTATGATAGACATGCCCTGTGAGGCATGAAAAAGAGTATTGAGAAAAGATGAAAATACCTTGCATGAAACCAATCATCTCATGCCAAAAATGATGTACTACCATAAACCAATACAAAACGTTAAAGAGGTAGTGAAGAGAGATGAAAGGATGTAACATTATGCAAACTTAATGGATAAATTAATTATATGTATGTAAACACTTCCAAACAAGGAAGAACCTATAAGAAGAATATCAACCCCACAAGGAAGATGCTAGAAAAGATGTCCATATATGAAAGGACATCACAGTATATAATATTTAACCAACAAAATATAATGTATCCTTTGAAAGGAGAAATAGATGGGTTTGAGAGACCTTGCCCCCCAAGCGGGAAGACAAAAAAAATAACCTATTATGCTACTCACAATGCACATTTTGCAAAATAAAGAGCCCTAAATTATGTAAGCTACTAAATTTACATAATTGATCGCAACATAATAGGAAAAAAAGATGCTAATGAATGTCTTTGATATCAAGAAAGAGCATAAGATCTATTTTTAAAGAAAGAGGAGATCTATCTACCAAAGCTTGAGAAAATTGTCAAAATTGAATATTGACAAGAGTGTTTATTGCTATGATGAAAAAGACATATAAATTCACCATTAATAAGAATTTTATTCTTTGGAAAATGTCTATAACGAAAGCTAATTTTAGGATCATGTTTAATTTTCTAAGAGATTCTTTTAGCTAAAGTCAACTGGTCATCAAAACTAGGTGTGACAATAGATGGTGTTGGTAAAAGAATTTCAAGAGGAGGTTTTTGTTGGGGTGAAGAAGGATCGGAAGAAGGAAAAGTGGTAGCTTGAGGTATAAAGCTAGACCAAACCTAGTAACTTGTGAAGAAGGATCTATGGGAAACTTAATACCTCATTCATCAATGACAAGACCTAATCCATTGCAACCTTGTTCAGTAGTAATGTCATATCCCACATTATGATTCAATTTTAATGTGGAAGGTGAACGGGATTCATCTTGAGGTTTATTGAAATGTGTTGTATAAAGAAGAATAGGAGGATAAATATTCTCTTTAGGGAGATTCCTATCACTATTCTTATCTTATTTAGGTGACAAAGAGGAAGAAGGCTTATCAACATATTCATGTTTACTTAATGTTATTCTTGGAGAGAAATCATCAAGAAAATGCTTAACATTATGATTATGAATAAATATTTGGTAAAAAGGAAGATTGTTTAAGATCATCCAAAGAAGTGCATAGACTAGCTTCCTTAAGACTATCCATTAAGGTGGGTTGAGGAAGAGAGGATCTAGGTCTCATGAAGATGGGATTATTAGGAGCTAGATCTCTATCATAATGATAAATAGGCATCATAGGAGTAGGATTAGGAAGGTTTATACAAATTTTATCTTTAGGCTCATCAAAAAAGGCCCTTATGTAGTCAATATATTCCATGAATTTTGCTAAAAAATAAATGAGAAAACCACATGAAATATTGATTAAAGTTTTGAAATATGCCTTATAAGGAAGAAAAATATTTGAAAGTCTCATAATGCCATATGCAAGAGTACCATGAAGGAATATAAACATTATGAAATACAATAAAGTGTGATTCACTCCACGTTATTAATAAAGAGAAGTAAGGAGGAAGGTAAGAACATAGGTTATCACACACCAATCTAACTTAGTAAACACCATGAAAGTTATCCAAATTAGATCCAAGAGTTAAATGAATAATATCTAACACAAAAACCAAAATGGAAATATTATAAGTCGAGTTCACCAAAATGTACAGTGGAAAAGGGGGAGCAATTCAAGGAGGTAAATCATTTTTCCTTTTTAAAATTGCACATTCAGAAAGAAGATGTCCCAATAGGCTAGGAAGGTCCCAAGAGCTGAATGGGTGAATAATGTTAATGTTATTGTAGCTATAGTCAGATTCCTTCAATCTGACATAGATAACATAAATGTTGTGATAATATAATTATATTGATAATATAATTATTATTTGATAATATAATAATAATATAATTATTATATTATCAATGCGGCCAACTTTGAAGTATCGTGACCCTTGGTGAAGGAACACGACCGATAGGTATAAAGGAAAACTGAATCTTCCTCACTTAAAAAATATACAAATCAAAATACAAGAAATCAAATTAGAAGAAGAGAAGTACTTGGGGGAGCCAATCAGGTATTTTCTATGGTTGGGAGGGAAAATCATTTCCCTAGTTAAACGATAACACCAAAAACAACATGATATCAGAAAGAATACTTTCCTAAGCCTCAACATTACTAAATCATTCATGTAGTTGGCATCCTCTTGGTTTGTGGTTGTGATCTCTTGGAGGCTGTGATCATTATATTTCCTAACAACAGAGATCATATATTCCATATATATCCACGGTGGTAGAATTTGACACATATGCATAGAAGCTGCGATGAATATTGGTATCAATTTTTATATAAAAATAATAATTGATGATTTCTTATCAATATTATCTAGCCGCAACACTAATCCTAAGCTGATCTCTGAAGTAATCCTAACATTGAATCCTCAAATAAACGGTCTCTACGGGTGTCTTTGTGTAGTATAATTCCAGAGGAATAGTTTAATGTCAAGATCAAAGACTAAAGGCTAAGGATATTAAAATCTGGCTAAACACGAGAGTAATATACTCCTTCCCGCAGTATCAAAGTAACACATCTGTCGGTCGACATTTCATGATGATCAACTGTCATTGAGTTCACTTCGTTGAAGACTTCCTCTATGGAATTGAACAAGATTCAAATGCAAAATGGCTCATATATGCCAGTGACTCAGCAAAATCATATCGCAATACCTAATTGTCATATACTCACACCAATTCAGAGGATCATTTGATAGATAGCAAAGAATTATTTGACCAATACGGAGCACGTTGAGGAGACATATTCATATTGTCGTGGTCATAAAAGATGTTGATATCTCTATTTGAGCATGAATAAAATAAGCAAATATCTGTCGATATGAAGTTAAATATCTAGAATGATGGTATACAAATTTAATATTTCTATCTCACTCAATCCAGATCAACACATGGCACCGAGGACATATACTTGAGAAGGTAGGTGCATCATTGCCACCAGACGTCCTTATTGATTGATATTAAAAAGTATATACATAACATTAAGTCTCTCTCACCATTGTCGGCATATGAAGGCAAGTTGAAAGACACTCATCATCAATCCATAAAGGGATAACAAAGATCATGAGTACTAAGAAGGAGAATACGCAATTCAGCAATGACTCATTAGATGAATCGGAAGGAGGAACCTGAGTTACTGAGATATATATTCCTAGAATTTTGTAATTTGCAATATTGGGATTTCAATTTTTGTAAAATTGTGAAGATATCAGTTAGGCTCTAGTTCAAGATTAAATATTCCTCTCTTAAAAAATATACAAATCAACCTAGAGTAGATCAAATTAGAAGAAGAGAAGTTCTCGGGGAAACAATCGGGTATTGTCTATGGTTTGGAGGGAAAATGATTGTCCTTCGTTAAATGAGCACACAAAAAAATAAAAAACAATCTTTTGCTAAATATTTAAATTATGAAAGACGATATGATTATAAGATAAATTCATATTAGGGAGGATCTATATGTATCTCGAATGAAAATAGGATATATGCTACTTCAGACCTAAATATCGAACAGATAACCCAAAAAATTTAAAATACCTATAACTGCTAATCCGGAATCTAAAGGTTTTAATATGTCCACAAACCAAAGTTTAGTTATTTCTAGGAGGTACAGAACATCTCAAACATTTTATACCCAGGAATAGAAGGTTTGAAATGTTTTGTTCCCTAGTTTTTGCCTCAAACTTCTAGGAAAGCTTCGACAACTTTGGATTTGTTCGAAAAATTTATGTAGGTTGCCGCAAGTTTTGGGCGAGTGGCTACTTCTTTGTTCAACATAGTGGTGCACATGCCCATTGATTATCCAATAAACACACTATTTTCCTTTTACCTATAATAGTACTAGTGGTTTACAAAACCATCCCATATTTATCTTTGTAATAAAAAATAAACTATTCAACAATTTTTTTTTAGATAATATATTTTGGAGTTGACAATCTAATTTCAACAAATCTTGAAGAAAAAACAATTTGAAATCCTATGAAGAAAATGACACAAATCAGTAGTTTATATTTTTAAAAATTCTAAGATATGAAACAAAATGCTAAAACAAAACAAAATATTAATTTTCCAATATAAACATTATTATACTTTTGACAATCTAATTTCAACAAATCTTAGATGAAAAAACTATTTAAAATCCTATGAAGAAAATGACACAAATCACTAGTTTATATTTTTTTAAATTCTAAGATATGTAACAAAATGCTAAAACAAAATGAAATATTAATTTTCCAATAAAAACATTATCATATTTTTGACAATCTAATTTCAACGAATCTTGATGAAAAAACTATTAGAAATTCTGTGAAGAAAACGACACAAATCAATAGTTTATATTTTTTAAAATTCTAAGATATGTCACAAAATGCTGAAACAAAATAAAATATTAATTTTCCAATAAAATATTATTATATACTTTTGACAATTTAATTTCAACAAATTTTGACGAAAAAACTATTTGGAATTCTATGAAGAAAATGACACAAGTCACTAGATTATATTTTTTTAAAATTCTAAGATATGTAACAAAATGCTGAAACAAAACAAAATATTAATTTTCCAATAAAAACATTATTACACTTTTATTTATATAGGAAATAATATTTTTATTAATTTTGGAGCGAATAATTTATTTTATTTCCAAATTTATCTGTCATTTAATTAAAATTCAGCATCAAGTGTCATCTCATTACATAAGGAATATATTTAGTTATGTAGGTTGGAAGGTCTTTATGCTAACACCTAGGTCATGATATTCCTAGATAGATGGATACTTGCTGAGCTTGGAACTAACCAAGAGTGATGCAGAATCTAACCTTGAGTTTCATGTGGAGATTGAATATAATTGTATTAGAGATATGGTGCAAAGGAATTCTATTCAATTGAGGTACATTAGCAGAGATGATCATATGGCTGATATTCTAGCCAAGCCCCTTGCCAGAGTAAAGTTTGTGCATTTTTAAGACAAGCTTGGAATTGTGGAGAATGGAGCCCTTGCTGAGAGGGAGTCTTGGCATAAGTGATTTATAGAGATTTACTTTAATGTATTCTTCTCTATGAAAGAGAAGTTTGAAGTGAAATCCATTGTCAATGCATTCTTCTCTGTGAGAGATAAGTTTGAAGTGCAAGCCCTTGTTAATCCATTCTTCTATGTGAAAGAGAAGTTTAAGGTGAAAGCCCTTGTTCCACTCTCTTGGATTAGCCATGGTGGATCCACTCTCTACGAGTAGCCATGATAGATGTCATGTGAGAGACTCCATGACTTATCACTTATGTTTATTCACCCTCTTGGAGTAGCCATAGTGGATTTCATGTGAGAGACTCCATGACTTAGAACTTGTGTTTGTTCACCCTCTGCGAGTAGCCTTGGTGAAAGTCATGATGAGACGAAAAAATCATGTTGGGTGATTCCTTCATGAGTACTTGTGTTCATTTTAATTTCCATTCATGGGAGTATCCATGATGGACCCACCCTTTGGGAGTAGCCATGGTGGATATCACTACATAACTCAAATATCAAGAAGGATCGCTCCCTAGATAAGAGGGAGTGCTAATGTTATTGTAGCTATAGTCAGATTCCTTCAAGCCTACATAGATAACATAAAGGTTGTGATAATATAATTATATTGATAATGTAGTAATTTTATAATATTATAATAATAATATAATATTTTATTATCAACGGGGCCAACTTTGAAGTGTGTTGAACCTTGGTGAAGGGGCACCACTGATAGGTATAAAGGGAGATTAAATATTCCTCTCTTAAAAAATATACAAATCAACCTAGAGTAGATCAAATTAGAAGAAGAGAAGTTCTCGGGGAAACAATTGGGTATTGTCTATGGTTGGGAGGGAAAATTAATGCCCCTCATAAAATGAGCACACCAAAAATAAAAGATGATCCTTCACTAAATATGTAAATTATGAAAGACGATATGATAATAAGATAATAAATTCATATTAGGGAGGATCTATATGTATATGGAATCAAAATAGGATATATGCTACTTTAGACATAAATATCAAACACATAAAAACCCAAAAATACCTATAACTGCTAATCTGGAGTCTAAAGGTTTTAATATGTCAAAAAACCAAAGTTTGGTTATTTCTAGGAGGTATAGAATATCTCAAACATTTTATACCCAGGAATAGAAGGTTTGAAATGTTTTGTTCCCTAGTTTTTTCCTAAAACTTCTAGGGATGCTTCGACAACTTTGGATTTATGCAAAAAAATTCTTGTATCTCTGTAACCTAATGATACATAGAAAAATAGGAAAGAAGGTTGGATAAAGGGGTTTTCCTTAGTCAAACCCCTATTTAGGAATCAATCTTGAAATGAAATAAAATAAAGGAAAGTGTGTTTTCATGTAGTAGAGGTTGATCTAAGAAATGAAGTATATCATACATTGGCAATGCAAATTCTTCTTTGAATATGATAAAATATGTTGATGCAATAGATTTTAAATTAACAGAAAAACTAAAAAAAAATAACGAAAAAAAAAATCTCATGGAATGGATGTTGTAATTTTCCACAATATTTTATTGAGGGAGAAAGAAGAATACTTGAAGATGTAGGTGTTAATCTCTAAGTTCTATTGATGATTAGTGCCCAACATTTAGTCATTTCATTAGGCAGTTTTAGTTGGCTATCACTATGGCCGAGCTAAAACTATGCAAGGCCGAGCAACATTGCCGAGAAGTTTTTCAGTTTTCCTAGTTACATTTCCGAGCCGAGTTACCTTGCCGAGCCGAGAAGGATACAGGGACATTAAGTGTCGAGTGACAAACAGTCAAAGTGCCGAGCAAAATATTTTTTGTATACATGTTAAGAATGATACAAACTTCAAGGATAAGTGATCCGGCCGACTTGTATAAGCTTTTTGGGCCAACTTATGTATGCATTTAATATTATTGTATGGAGTTAGTTATGCATTTAATTGTTTTAACCTATGCATGACTCATTGTAAGCATTAATTGTTTTACCATCAAGGCATGGATATTAGATCTTGATCGTTGATCTAGATCTCATTGTCAGATATGTATAGATATATTACATTGCTTTGATACCCTATTATGAATGTGCAAGAGGTAGAAGAGCATTTTTTGAAGTGACTTCATTTTTGAAGTGAAATGCACAGAGGGTTATTTTGTTTAGAAGTAGAGATCAAGCAGAGCATAACATAGTGAATAGCAGAGTAAAGATATATCAGATTATAAGATCAGAAGAGATACTGAAAAGAGGAGATCCGTCATCAGCATCAGAGTGCATATCAAAGGATCAATACTTGAGACTTTTTAGTCATTTTATCAGGTTAAAATCTCTTAACAGAGTGGTTTTAGCAGGCCTTTATTTATCTCTTAACAAAGTGCTTACTTCATTGTAAGTTCAAATCCTTTAATAGGGTAGATTGTAATGATCTGAAGCTCTTAACCAGGCAGACCTCTAATAGGGTAGATTACATTTTGTAATCAAACATTGTAACCTTAATAGGTACACTTTATTAGTGCAGTAGTGGAGACTTTTGTGGGTGTCATCCCCACCCCAATTTTACCTATTTGGGTTTCTGGGTTACCAAGTTATTTTGTTATGTGTTACCTATTTCATGGTGTGGATGCTATTTGAGATTGCATTAGATTCATTTATGTATGAATGTGTTATCAATTTGTTTTAAGTGTTTATATTTGAAGATCTGATTCACCCCCCCCCCCCTCTCAGTATCTTGCTTTCNTTTATATTTGAAGATCTGATTCCCCCCCCCCCCCCTCTCAGTATCTTGCTTTCCCATTATTGTATTTCCAACAATTGGTATTAGAGAAGAGTTCTCTAAAAGGTTATAATCAGCTTGAGAATACAGATCTTGAGATGGAGATCTACAAGATGGGTAAAGTCATTGAGAATCAAAAGAATGATGTTTAGCTAGCACTCCAACAGCTTGAGTCTGCAAGACAAGAATTAAAGAAGTCCTTGGCTACAAGAAAATATTTGGCCAAACAAATGAATGACACTCATTATCAGGAAGAGGACACCACAAATCATTTTTAGAATGGAGATTCTACTAAGAGCGATGCAGCGATAGAAGATCTACTAGAAAAGAACAGTGCACTATGTGAAGAAGTCAAAAATTTGAAAAAGGAACAAGAAGCCAAATCAATAAGAATGTGTGAAGTTTTTGAACAGAAAAAGAAAGCCAAAGATGACAAGGCTATGGGAGAAGAAGACAAGAGAATGCTGACTACAAGACTTGATGAAAGAACACATGATGTGTAAACCAAGACAGTCAATCAAGTGGACATGGCTAATTAACTACTACTTGTGAATCAGGAGATCAGCAGGAAAGACTTGGAAATTATTAATCTTAGATCTGAGAAAAGTCAATTGAAAGATGAATTGAGATCTGAGAAATAAATCAATAATAGAGTGAATGATCCAAGTGCAGCTATGAGGTACTTTGAACAACTGGTGGAAACATCAAGAAGACCTAAAGATTCTTCTGGGTTAGGTCACACTGAGCAACATACAACCACTGAAGATGGAGAATAATCCAAAATAGGTGAAAAAAAGAATGCAAAGCTGAGAAACAAGAAACCTATTTGTCACCACTATGGAAAACCAGGTCATACAACAAACATATGTCGAAGCAAGAATGGTAAGTCCAATCCAAAAACTAACTTTAATGGTTACTTCTTTAATTGTAATAAATTTGGACATCAAGCATGTGAATGTAAGGCAAAGGCAAGAAAAATACCTAGATTCAATGGTAATTGCTATAATTGTCACAAATATGGTCATAGAGCACAAGATTGAAGATCTAAAGGTAAACAACAGTGGACATCGAAGGTACAAGAGAAATCACCAAGAAAAGGAAATACTTACAATTGGGATTACAACACATGGCATAGTTGTCATTACTGTGGTGAGTATGGACATGTTCCAGAAAACTGCATAAGGACACATTTTAGAGGAAAGTCTAAAATTTGGATGAATGGAAGCCTAGTTTGTCACAGTTGTCTAAAAATTGGTCATACAAGGAAAGATTGCAAGACTAGAGTACCTGAACCTACAGTTGAGAAAATTAGAGCACAGATGAACAAGACATGGGTTAAGAAGTCTAAACCATGCATCAGTGAAGCTAATGAAGCCGAGGTCACCCAATCCAATTGATCAGGTGATTACATCATCTCCAACTAAGAGGAAGAGTTATGTAAGGAACTATATTTAAAAATTCTTATCTTACATCAGTTCCTAACATGAAATGTACAAAAAGTCCATATTTGCATATGTTAAGATGCACCAAGACATATTTGAAGACAAAATGCCGAGATGATAAAATTGCACTATAGGTGTCGAGTCTCTATCATGGACACTAAAGCCGAGTTCTTTAGTGAGTGTCGAGTTTTGTTGGCCGAGTAAAATTTTGTGAAGGCCGAGAGTAGTGAGCCAAGTGGGATACAAGTTGTGTTAAGGTTGAGGACAACTGGCTTGCATTAACTCAATGGGCAAAACATTTAATGCTCACCTACTTTTACCCTTCGAAACATATAAAGGATGAACAGTTGATATTTCATTTTTACCTTGCAATTTTACTATATACGGAGCGATTGAAGTGATTTACAAAATTGATCTTAATGGAGCTAGGAATGGAGATTTCATTAGTGCACCGTCGGCA
Organism: Thuja plicata; assembly: GCA_018584345.1. Lineage (NCBI taxonomy): Eukaryota > Viridiplantae > Streptophyta > Pinopsida > Cupressales > Cupressaceae > Thuja > Thuja plicata. Next base: position 327,940 of record MU223910.1, on the reverse strand, counting down.
ATCCTAAAGTGAACAGTGAACAGAGAACAGTGCGAAGCATCACTTGCCAAGGTATTCTGTTTTCCATCTCTCAAACCCTAAATTTTAGAATTATGGCTGCAAGTTCTTCCGCACCAGCCAAGAGTATGGAGGCAGAACAAGAACAAATTTAGTTGATTCAGAGTGATGAATGTGAACCTCTCAAGTTTTGAACCGTCCCTGAAAGTGCGATATAGAGTGATTTAACGGGAGCCCTCTCATCCATTCCTCCCAAGGTACTTATGATTCATGATGTTCGATCATGTTATATTGTTAAAATTGGAGAAGTAGGTGATAATGAATTAAGGAAATCCTACAGAAAACTATGTGATAATGGAGTTCTGAAGGTAGAATTCAAACACTTAGCCAAAAAAGGGTTAACTCGTGCCCTAGATTTTCCCCAAGGTTTTAAAGATGAATGGATAAAGGTTATCCTTAGCCGAGTTCATGACATGAGCATGTGGCTAGACAAAGGGCCAGTCAAGATCACTAGAAGCATGACTCATCGGGTGACTGGATATCCTATAGTGAATGGAAAGTGGACAATGAGGGATAACATCAAAGAGGAAATTACATTGAACACTGGAACAGTATATAATAACAGAGGTATGACTATCTCTACAATTACTGAACTAGAACTTGACTTTTGAGTAAGGGTAATTGCACACAAGTTCTATTAGTCCAGTAGATTGGATAGTGTTCCCTGTACAGCAGTTGATCAGACATGGAAAATTGTGAAGAAGAATCACACATACGATCTCGCCGAGCTACAATAGACATAGTTAACTGAGAACCTTGCATCAATCAGAAAGGCTAAGAGCTCGTCATGTAAGTTTGGTTCTTTACTAGTTTGTATATTCTTCTACATTCAGGACACATTTCCTACACTAGGAAATATTGTTTGGAAAAAGGATAGGCCCATTGCAGTTCAGATTAGTGAATTTATAGAGAAATTAGGGAGCAATTTCAACAACATTATTGGTAGCTATTTTGTAGAATTCAAGAAGAGAATGAGATTAAGGACTAGGATTCCTAAGTCACTAGTGGAGAAGCACTATGAGGAAATTTGTTTTCTAGTTGATACAGATAACACCTATATCAAGGTAGTGACTCCTAGAATAACATGTTTAGAGCCATTTCCATATGAGATTAATGTTGATGAAGCATCAGCCGCCATCATTGCACTCCTAGCCGAGGTAATTGACACCACAGCAGAAAGATTTGGAAACTTTGATGAAGCTAAGGCTAAGATCTCTAGAAGTTTGAATGAAGGAACTATGGAGAGGAAAAGAAAGAAGATAGAGAAAAATCTAAAGAAAATGGTTGGCTTGGGTAGTGATGAAGAACCTGAGGATGCACCTCTAGGTCTGACCACTAGATAAGGTGATGATATCTCTACTGAGGAGGAAGTCAGTGCATCAGAAGAAGCTACAAAGAAGGCTAAGGGAAAGAAGCCATCAATTGTCATAGTAACCAAGCCTAGCCGAGCCAAACCCAAGGTTACACCTCCTGTAGCTAATCGTCCAAGGAAAAGATCATCTACTGTTACTTCCCCAGTAGAAGTGCAAACAAAAGTGTATGGTAAGAGAAAAGTTGCAGAAAGTAGTTCTAGTAAGGAAACAAAGGTTGCTCCTAAGGCTGTGCTGAGTGAGCCAGCAAAGAGACCAAGAAGGAAATTAAATTTGAGGCCAGATAGTGATGAGGAGTTGACAGAAACTGATGAACCCACAAACATACCTAAAGCTCAATTCAGGAAACCAACAAGTTTTGATGAGGTATGTGATACTTTAAGGAATTCAGCAGGGTTAGCAACATTTAAGTTCATCAAATATGACAAGTTGAAAACATCAGATAGGCACAAAGTTCAGGAAGCTCTCTTAGACATGATGAGTACCTTCAAATTGACTTCTACAGAGATAGGAAATCATGTGCCTGACAAACTATCTGAATTTATGTCAAGCAAATGGGAATTTTCACTTGCCACTGAAAGACAGATCAGGGAAGGAACCCTAGCAAAGATAATTCCTGAGTTAACCTCTAAACAACAAACCAAATTCATAGAGGATTATAAGAGTAGCTTTTTTCCCAAACTTAGAGGATATGTTGTTTTGAAGAACGACATAGAAGGTGTAGTACAGCAAAGCACCAGGATTTAGAAAGAGATTTTTGGACTGATCGTTCCAAAAGATAAGAAATCTAGTGAAGGGACATCCGAGCCAATGGCACAAGATACTTAAAGATCAAATTGCAGTAGAAAAGGACATGACCAAGGATGGATTGGATGCAACAAACTCTATTGATCTGACTACATATGGTCCTATGGATTATATAGTTGATGATCCAAGCAATTTGAATGCCGAGGAACAACAGATGCTGAGTGGAAAAGGCACTGATTCGCCTATTAAGGTAGTTGACAGTGAAGAAGAGAAGTCCATAGCATCTGGTGATAAAATTGAAGTTTTTAGTATTCAGCAAAGCAAAGGGTAACAACAAGAAAATGAACAAGAGGTAACTTCACAAGATCCACCTATTTCAGAGGTTGTGAAGACAATTTTAGATAGTGGAGTTGTAACAATAGAAGTTGTTGATAAGCCTAAAGAAGAAGAGGCAACACAAGTGTTGGTTGATCTACCACACTCTGCATCATCCACTCCCACAGGTCCTAAAACTAGTGGTATGCCAAATCCACAGACTATATTGACAGAATTGAAGGAGGCATTAGAGACTGAAACTATCAAAGGGAAAGATATTATGCTGCTGAGCATAAGTTCCCCAGAAATGAAGAAGAAGATCTTGAAGAAGAAGTCACAGATTTTAGATGTAACACTAGATGAATTCATTGTGATTCCACAATGGGATCCCAATGAGTTATCTTTTGAACAAATTGGGACTCTTCAAGAGTTACTT
>MU223910.1:310028-324934 GCA_018584345.1 Thuja plicata | reverse complement strand
AGCAGGTGTTGCATGACATCAAAGACATATTTACAAAGGCTTTTGACTTAGAGGATGAAATGCCTCAAGCTCCAATCATAGATCAACTAGTCACCATTGTACAGAAAGTAACAGATGAGGACATAGATAGTAATGAGAAGTTTCTACAATGGTCCCAGAGAAGATTTGACAGCAAAGTTCTAGAGAAGATCTCAGAAGAGATAGCAACAAAACAGGTTGAACTTTTTGTTCTTGTAGAAACCTTAGAGAAAGTTACAGCCAATGTTTATTCTTTGTATAAGAAACTATGTGATGTTGAATTTTTCACAAAGGATAATTTACAGCTTGTTGAGAAGCTATAGTTAGATTTGAAATCAACTGGTACTACTTTAGGTAAAGATACTACCTCTAATTCTTTACATTTTAATAAGTTGATAAATGCACAAAGGACAATAGCCACGCTTATGGCTGAAGATGGTCGCATAAGGGCCATGTTGATAACTATTCAGACAAGCTTGTTGCCTCACTTGGAGGTAATACAGAAGGAACTCTCAAAATCAAAGGAGTTATCATAGAGCAGTGCAAATCTATCGACTGCAAAGAGTTTAGTGAGTCTAGCTGCCGAGCTAGAAATAAAATTGGAAGTTATGAAGGTTGCAAAGGAAAGCTGGGATACAACATTTGAATCCACCCTACAGCTTCATAAGCCATTTTTGGATAAATTCAACTTAACCCCACCAGCAATCAGTGACAAAAACAAGGGGGCAGTTTGTAAGGAAGTTGGCAGTTAGCAAGGAAGTTGGTAAAGAAGTATGAAAGAATACATTAGTATAGAAAAGGTACACTTGTATATAAATTTTGAAGGCATTGTAAACTTTTGTACAAGTATATTCCTAGGGGAAGTACTTAGCGTACTTAGGCAATATTTTTGATGAAAAGTACAGAAGTAATGATAAGTGTTTTTGCCACTAATATCAAAGGGGGAGATTGTTAATCTCTAAGTTCTATTGATGATTAGTGCCCAACACTTAGTCATTTCATTAGGAATTTTTAGTAGGCTATCACTATGGCCGAGCTAAAACTATGCAAGGCTGAGCAACATTGTCGATAAGTTTTTCAGTTTGCCTAGTTACATTGCCGAGCCAAGTTACCTTGCCAAGCCGAGAAGGATATAGGGATATTAAGTGCTGAGTGATAGGCAGTCAAAGTGTCGAGCAAAATGGTTTTTGTATACTTGTCAAGATTGATACAAACTTCAAGGATAAGTGATCCGGCCGACTTGTATAAGCTTTTTGGGCCAACTTATGTATGCATTTAATATTATTATACAGAGTTATTTATGCATTTAATTGTTTTATCCTATGCATGACTCATTGTAAGCATTAATTGTTTTACCATCAAGGCATGGATATCAGATCTTGATCGTTGATCTAGATCTCATTGTCAGATATGTATAGATATATTAGATTGCTTCGATACCCTATTACAAATGTGCAAGAGGTAGAAGAGCATTTGTTGAAGTGACTGCATTTTTGAAGTGAAATGCACAGAGGGTTATTTTGTTTAGAAGCAGAGATCAAGAAGAGCATAACACAGTGAATAGTAGAGTAAAGCTATATCAAATTATAAGATCAGAAGAGATACTGAAAAGAGGAGATCTGTCATCAGCATCAGAGTGCATATCGAAGGATCAATACTTGAGACTTTTTAATCATTGTATCAGGTGAAAATCTCTTAACAAAGTGGTTTTAGCAGGCCTTTATTTATCTGTTAACAAAGTGCTTACTTCATTGTAAGTTCAAATCCTTTAATAGGGTATATTGTAATGATCTGAAGCTCTTAACCAGGTAGATGTCTAATAGGGTAGATTACATTTTGTAATCAAACATTGTAACCTTAATAGGTACACTTTATTACTGCAGTAGTGGATACTTTTGTGGGTGTCATCCCCACCCCAGTTTTACCTATTTGGGTTTCTGGGTTACCAAGTTATTGTGTTATGTGTTACCTATTTCCTGGTGTGGATGCTATTTGAGATTGCATTAGATTCATTTATGTATGAATGTGTTATCAGTTTGTTTTAAGTGTTTATATTTGAAGATCTGATTCACCCCCCTCTCAGTATCTTGCTTTCCCATTATTGTATTTCCAATAGTAGGTGTATCTCCTTCCTTAACAAGAACCTCCTTTTTCTTGGCCTCCAGTGGGGGAAAGAAGATAGATCTATGGAGAGAAAAACCTTGAATACTTGGATTTAGTTTCTTGATAGCTCTTGGACTTGATTTTCTTCCTTGCACTTCATAGCTCAATTATTAATGCTTGATCATGATAATGGGTTCTTGTGAATAGTATTCAGTTTGCTTGATCATGATAATGGGTTTTTTATGACATTAATTTGCCATTAGTATACAAACAACACTTTCGGTAAGCCTACACTGAAAGATAGGAAAGAGAAACCGAGGATCAGATTAAGAGATCACCAAAAGATGACTAACTATAGAGAAAACCGATGACACATGTCAGTGTGTAAATCAAAATGCAAGTTACAGTATAGACTGACAAGACAGATACAGTGCAACCGATAGACAAAATTGAAGAACAGTCAAAGCATGACCGACAAATAGAACTGAAAGTGAGTTGCAGCCCGCAAAAAGTGGATCTGACTTCCACATCAGATAAAGCAAGTGTATTCTATTTATAAGATATTTAATTTTTTAAAATCCATTTCTTTAGGGACAAGATATGTGAATGTAATTTATTTAATCAGTCTAACTATTTTAAAACACATAGACTAGGAGATCTCGGTATAAGTTGTAAACTTGATCTTAGAGTTAACATTGTTTTTATCATAACTCAATGAAGTCAATCCTTCTATAAATAGATGATGCAATCATTCATTAGAATGTGTGTGTAAAAAAGAAAAAGATAGAGGAGAATAGAATGAGCACATCTATGGATTGAATTGAGAGTTTCAAGAACAAGAACAGAAAAAGAAGGATTTGGTTAGCAGAACCAAGAACAGAGGAAACCGATAATCAGAGGTATTATTCAATCACAATTAAGGTGATAATATTTTTATGTGAACTACATAGGATCTGTATTAGCAATAGGAGATTTCATTTACCAGGTCAAATTGTAATTTGCTATCATTATAACAAGTGGGGAAAAGTGTAAAAATCCTTTCAAGGAAGGTGGATTTAATAGTCCAAAATCAAATCTCTTAACTGAGTGCACACTTAATAGTGTTGCTAAAGTTCTTAATAGAGTAGACTTTAGCAGGTCTCCACTGAAACTCCTAATAGGGTAGATCATCAGAAGTGATCAAATTGTAAGTCTTAACTGGCTCCCTTCCAAACTGCAGATAGTGAAGTTTTTGGGTGCCATCCACACCGCAATTTTTACTTCCTAACATGAGTTTTCTGTGATATCATATCTTGTGTTATGTGTCAATTACTTTTATTAATGTTTCTATGAATGATTCACATACTTATTAATGTTATGAATTGATATAACTCACATCAAGATAGTTTAGATCAGATTGAATGGACATGAAATTGATTACAAGGTTAAATGATTAAAGGATTCAAAAAGTTTTAGAGGTACTCATTCACCCCTCCCCTCTCCGTACATACTTCCCATTAATCCCAACAATTGGTATCAGAGCTAAGTCTCTTCTTGGAAAGCTTAAAGGTTTAGGAGAAAATATCATACAATGGAGAAGTAGAAACTTGATTAAAATATTCAGAACAAAAAGCTTAAAATTCAGATGTTCTATGAATAGTATAAAGAAGCTAGAATCAGCATGAGACAGTTGCTGGATGAAATAAATAATATGGAATCTCACCATAATGAGACAAATTATCAGGTGGAAGAGATACCAAATTTCTTTGAATCTTCAGGATCAAATACAAGAAAAGCATCAGATACATCAGAAGAAAGCATCACAAGCCTAACTGAAGTCAATCTACATCTGGCTGGACAAGTTAAATCTCTGAAAATCGGTCAAGAGACACAGATGGTAAGAATGCTTGATGTCATGAACAATGCTAGATAGACCAAACAAGAAAGAACACTAGCTATTGATGATAGAAGAAAGATCACAGAAAACTACAAGAAAAAGAGTCTGAAATACAAAGACTTATAGAGCATCACCATGAGATAACAAATCAGATTATTCTTATGAGTCAAGAGACAAACAGAATAAATGTTGAACTCATTGAAAGAATAGAAGGGTGAACCGAGGGATGAGAATGAAAATATAAAGCATGAATTAAGAATACAGCAACAACATAATGAAATTATTAAAAAGGCTGAAGAAAGCAATAAAAGAATGGATGATTTTCTTGAGGGTCAACGAAGAGTCAACAACAACAACAGTCTAGGCTTTACCAAAAATAGAGAATCAGAAAATCAATCCAATCCAAAGAATGTCTATGAAAATCCAAGACCAAGAAAGATTACATGCAATCACTGTGGAAAGAAAGGCCATACATCAAATGTATGCAAAGGCAAAATGAAAGGTATTCCTAAATCTACATCTTCACTCATAGGATTTTGTTATAAATGTAACAAGAAAGGTCATAAAGCTTATGAATGTAAGTCTGAGATGAAACAACCAAAGAAGGAAACCTACATGGACAAATATTGTCCTACATGAAAAATGAATGGGCACACAACTCTTGAATGCTGGAAAAAGAAAAGACAATCATGGAAGCATAAAGGTCAAGAAACTCCCTATCAACTGAAGAGAATCGGTAATCAGTATGTATGGGACTACAACACTTGGACAAATTGTACAGCATGTGGAAGATATGGTCACATTGCTCAAAATTGTATGAGACTATGGACTATAAAATCTAGAGGTTGGAAAAACCCCAAAATGGCATGCTTACACTGTCATAAAGTTGGTCATCTCAAGAAAGACTGCAGAGACCGAATGACAGAGACAAGCATATATCCCAATGGAAACACCATTGAAGATATCCCGAGGTCTAGAGACAAAATGTGGAGAAAAGCTTCAAGAAATGATGAAGCTGGAATGAGCATAAAAATGGTGACACCCCATCCAATGGATCCAGTGACAACACCAACCCCACCTAAGAAGAACAAGAATGGAACTACATTACCCCAAGCTATAACCTTACATTAGTTCTATAATGTGTTGATATAATTCCAAAGTAGCATAAGAAAGATGCATTATGGTTGTACTTGTTGAAATATGTGATAACTATGCTTTCACGCATATATACCAAAAACCATTGGTATACACTCTAAGTTAAGACTGACTACATTTACTGAGATGCATCAGTTAAAAGCAAAAGTTTCTAGTATAGACCGAGCCACGTCAGTAAACAAGCACATGAATAAAGTTGTCAGTAATACTAAAACCTGTTGGTAAAAACAAAGTAAACATCAACTGCTCTGAAATGGTGTAAGTGTCACCCATGGAAGAAAATTCTTCACCGACGAGTTGGTAAGCATTTATGGCACTCATTTTAGGGTAATGGCTATAAATAGGTCATAAGAATAATCCATTTCTCATGACACCCAAAGCAGAGCAACGAAAGTCAATTTTTGAGCATAAAGCAACCAAGGTTTGGCACATATGAAGAGGCCAAGACATGAATTAAATCAAGCCTAATTGTCAAGAAGATAGTCAAAAATAAAGACAACATGGTAAAGAATCTCAAGAAGATTCTCTCAGTAACCAAGGAAGAAGCTGAGGAAAGTGAAGAAGTTGAAAAAGCGGAGGAAACCGAAGAATAGTTACCTATCGGTAAAGATGGCAATAAGAATGAATCTGAGGAAACATATTCAGATACGCCACCTCCTCCAACATCTAAAAGACCAAGGACAATGGCTGCTTCAAGGACTAGAAGCCAAACATCCAAAGAATCTACTCCTTCACCTCTGAAGAAAGGAAAAGTCAGGACTTACAAGAGGAAAGCCCCCGCACCAAAAAGAAGACAAAACAAGAAGGGAAGGAAATTCATTAGAACCTGAGAATTGATAGAAGACACCGAGGAAGATGATGCCATAGAGGTAGAAAATGTCAAGGTAAAAGAACCTGACACTATTGATGACATTTGTGTTTATATTGTAAATTCGGGATCTATTATAGATCCACACATTAAAAAATGGCAAAAACTAAATCAAAATGATCAAAATAAAGTTGAGGAAGCCATGATAGATAAAATGTACAACTTCAAATATATACCAATGCAATTTGAAGGAAGCTATGTACCAAGGGAACTCTTGGATAGATTATACTCCCGTTGGACATTTGCATTAAAGAATAAGAAAGAAATCAGAGAGAGTACTTGTTTCTCTAATGCCACCTAAATCTAAGGAGGTAGAGATAGATGAGATGATGGAGAAACACAAGGAATTACCACCAAAACTGAGGGCATATAAGTTTCTTGAAGGCAAGTTAATTGAACTTGAAAATGACAGCCACAAGAAATGGTGCAAAATCATGAACAGACCTATTGAGGAGGTAAGACCTGAAAACAACCTTCAACAACAAGATGTTGACAAGGCAACTCAAAATATCACTTTAATTGAGTTAGATAAAGAAGAAGATGATACAATAGGGAACAAGATGGAAGATGTTGCAGATGAAATATGGGATGGTACCACAAATTACAACATTGTAGATACTAATGTCATCGACATTACCGATGAGCCAGTAGATGAAATCAATAAGCATGAAGATGTCACTATTGAAAAAGACACAACTGATGCACAGGACACAGCAATTGATACTGCATAGGTGAATATTCCAGGAAATATGCCTATATTGATACAAGCTATCAATATCATGCAAGAAATAAGAAAAACACCTAAAAAAGATACTCCAAAGGATGCAGGAGAAGAAGATAACAGAGACAACATTGATGGTTAGCAAGACATCAGAGATACTCAAGATGGAACTGACACTAACAAGGTTACTGAAGGAGATAAGGACAAATATGCAGAGACTCAAGATAAGAATGAAGAAACCAAGATTGATGATGCAAAGGACACCAATGAAGGAGACAAACCGAAAGATGGTACTCCTGAGAAAATAGACAAGAGTGCTACTGATGATGCTAAGGTGAATGTGGAGACGTCTATAGACACTTGACGAGCTGAAAGTGATGCCAAGTAGAAGAATGAAGCACAACAGGTCACATCATCAAGAACAACACAAAAGGATGAGAAATTGGAAATGGTGTTACATTCTACTGAGTCACAAAAGAAGAAGAAAACAAAGAAGAACAAGTTAGAGGTTACACTGGATGAAATCATTGAAATACCAAAGTGTGACCCCTCTACACTTGACATGGATGCATTACAAGAATATGGAGAGATATGCCAGAGGAAGGCATTGCAAGAGAAGCTGAAGAAACAACATAGGGACTCAATGGTACTGGAGACAACATGGGATATACTACAAAAAATAGTGCCCGATGTTGACATTGATCAAAACAAGACTATAATTGATCAACTGGCTATCCTCACCGATGCAATCACAACTCAAAATATTGATGCTGAAAAGGCAATTGAGGAGAGAGACAAAATGAAGCACCAATAGAAGCTAATAGAGAAAATCATCCAAGAAGTGGTAGTGAATAAGGTAAAGCTATCAGAATTCATATCTGAGTTAGACCCCATCATATCTAAAGCTATAACCTTAATTCAAAAGCCGAGCACAATAGAAAAGTTCACTAAAGAAAATAGTGACAATATAGTAAAGCTAGATGCAGATCTAGCAAATAGTGCTAGAAGCCTAACCACAGATGGAGACAATGCAGTCAAACTACATTATGAGAAAAAAATTGAGGTAAAAAGGTTAAGGAAAGAGCTATGGGAAGCAGAGACACATTTCAGAGAAGAAGTAGCCAAGATACAATCTCAACTTCTGCCAAATCTTACACTGCTCCAACAACATATTAATTCTACAAGGCAACTGATAGGAACCCCCGAGATGTCTATAGCAAACAACATCTATGATATGCATTCAGAGATCACACTTTAGCACATGGTTCTAGAGAACCTCAAAGAGAAATGGCATAAAATGATGGAGGACATGAAGTCTTCACATTCCCATATTTTGGATAAGCTCTAAGGTAAATACCTTTTCCCTTAATATCAAATAAGTACAAAATAGAAAGGGAAAATGTTATGTACATTCATTCAGATGGGAAAATGGTAGATATGTACATGTATATTCATAAAGGGAAAATGATATGTAGAAGGAAAAGATATCATATGTACATATATACTGGCATATACATAGGGGGGTCATTAAATGACTAAGGATTATATATGTTGTATATACTTAACATTTTGTTAGTATTTTGCACATGTATAGTCGGAAACTAGAAGCACTTCCATGATAGACTAGTTTAGCCTTTGAGTAAGTGGTTTTGGGTCATCTCAAGTGCCTTGAATGGGTTCCTAATTTAGACCTGGCTTTCCCCCTATTCTGGCTCATTTTCCACCTCTCTCTAGCCAGTTTTTGGCATTCTAGACTGTAGATTAGAGATCTTTGACCTCAGGGTCAAGATTGACCTTTTAGGTCTATGTTGACCTCAACCCTGACCTAGGTCAAGGTCTACCTCACCCCTAAACTAGGTCAAGGTCAACCTCGACCTTCACCTAGGGTCCAGATTTTAGGATCTCACAGTTTCTGGATGTCGGTCTTTGAAAAAGTTATTTCTCGCATCCGGGTCCGTAGTTTCGGATTTCGAAGCGATGATTACTAAATTATATTTAATATAGGTCCTCTCCTAGGGGTAAAGCCTTTAATTAGAATTTAATTCTCCTATGTCGGCCTCCTTAGAAGATTGTTCCCTAATTTCATATAAAAGGAGGTTTTTCTCCTCTCATTTGGTCTAAGTCCTCTATCCAAGCCTAAGCATCATTTATCAATTGAGAAGCATTATCAAGTGAAGTTCAAGAAAGACAAGGAGAAAGATTTGAAGCAAGCATCTATCCATGATCAAGAATTCAAGCATTCATTTTCATTAAGGATATCCATTAGAGGCCATTGAAGGATTCAAGCTACATAGTGACCCTTTTGGTGATCTCTCCATCCACCTTCTTCCAAGCATCTTCCTATTCAAGAACCCATTCAAGATTTGGTGTTGGAGATCTAAAACCAATTGATTGAAGACATACTACATCCTAAATTCTAGATCTATTTGGTGCATACATACTTGTGGATTCAAGGATTTGAATCCTCCACAAGGACTTTTACATGATCAAGGTGAATTGTTTCATTTACTTTTTTTACTTCTGCAATTTCAATTATATATTTGAGGTTAATTCCAAAACCAGGGTTTGACTATGGAAAACCCCTCCCCCTTAAAAAACAAATATATTTTTCTTGCAGATACAGGTTCGGGACTATGGATTTGAACTCAGATTTGGATACCCTTTTCAGCCAACTATCGGGATCTAAAAACATATTTTCTGTCAAGGCATCACAGGTCAGGGTCGAGATTATTGGGTCAACAGTGAAATTTGTGGGTCAAGGTCAAACTTTTTCACAAGAATGTGTCAGATCAGAAAAATATTTCTAGGTTTTGTTTGTCTCTGCGTTTCTATTCTGGATCAAACTTTAGATTTTCCAGAAACATAGTACAGACCTCAAAAAACAACATTCTTCAGATCCACAATTATTTAAGGTTGGTACTTCCTCTCATCCTTTTCAATTACTACAATATATCATATCTTCTTAATCATAAAACAAAATTTAAGATCTTCTTCTTTGCTCTCATTTCCAAATGGTTGATTAATTTGTGCATTGATCCTTCTTTTGGGTTAATCAACTTGGATCTTTCATTTGTGCATTTTTGGATAAAAGATGAACATCTTATATTCCTTCCCCCTATATGCTTAATCACATTACAATACACAAATTACAATTAAATGTAAAGGTTAAGGAAATATAACACACCTCAAACCTAATCAACACAAATATAAAACCAATTTTCTTCCTGTACAACACATATCAGTTTTTTTGATACTAATGTCAAAGGGGGAGATTGATGACATTACTTTTCCATTAGTATACAAACAACACTTTTGGTAAGCCTACACCGAAAGATAGGAAAGAGAAAATTGAAGATCAGATTAAGAGATCACCAAAAGATGACTAAGTACAGAGAAAACCGATGACACAAGTCAGTGTGTAAACTAAAATGCAAGTTACAGTGCAGACCAACAAGATAGATATAGTGCAACCGACAGACAAAATCGAAGGAAAATCAGAGCATGACCGACAACTAGAACCGAAAGTCAGTTGTAGCCCGCAAAAAGTGGATCTGGATTCCATGTCATATAAATCAAGTGTATTATATTTATAGGATACTTAATTGTTTTAAATCTATTTCTTTACGAACAAGATACATGAATTTAAGTTCTTTAATCACTCTAACTATTTTAAAACACATAGACTAGGAGATCTAGGTATAAGTTGTAAACCTGATCTTAGAGTTAACATTGTTTTTATCATAACTTGATGAATTCAATCCATCTATAAATAGATGATGCAATCATTCATTAGAATGTGTGCGTGAAAAATAAAAAGAGAGAGGAGAACAGAATGAGCACATCTATGGATTGAATTGAGAATTTCATGAAAAAGAATAGAAAAAGAAGGATTTGGTTAGCAGAACCAAGAATAGAGGAAACCGATAATCAGAGGTATTATTCAATCACAGTTAAGGTGATAATATTTTTATGTGAACTACATAAGATTTGTATCAGAAATAGGAGATTGCATTTACTAGGTCAATTTTTAATTTTCTATCATTCTAACAAGTGGAGCAAAGTGTAAAAATCCTTTCAAGGAAGTTGGATTTAACAGTCCAACATCAAATATCTCAACCGAGTGCACACTTAACAGTGTTGCTAAAGATCTTAACAGAGTAGACTATAACAAGTTTCCACCGATACTCCTAACAGGGTAGATTATCAAAAGTGATCAAATTGTAAGCCTTAACCAACTCAATTCCAATCTGAAGATAGTGAAGTTTTGTGGGTGCCATCCCCACCACAATTTTTACTTGCTAACAGGAGTTTTCTGCAATATCATATCTTGTGTTATGTGTCAATTACTTTCATGAATGTTTCTATGAATGATTCAAATACTTATTAATGTTATGAATTTATATAACTCACATCAAGATAGTTTAGATCAGATTGAATGGACCTACAACTGATTACAAGGTTAAATGATTAAAGGATTCAAAAAAATTTAGACGTACTGATTCACCCCTCCCTTCTCAGTGCGTACTTCCCATTAATCCCAATAGAGAATAGTATTTGGTTTCCAAATTGAGGAGAGATAGGGTGTTTATATACCTCTCACAACATTTTAGGGGTTAAAACTCAAGAAGGTCGACCACTGGATCTAATATCCCACTAAACCCTTGACATATTGTTCCAAGCCAAATTTGGGCCAAAAAGTGCAAGAATAGAACATTTCAAACATTCTATTCCTAGAAACAAAATGTTTAAAATATTTTATACCTACGAAAATTAACCCAAATTTGAATTGGGTGTCGGAATGATATGGTAGATGTTACAAGTGTGGTTGTCGTTGTAACCAAAGATCAACATGTCAATGCTCAATACAAACACTAGACATATAGAATCTATAGGAGGTCGATAGACCATGTCATGAATCCTGTGAGGGATGTTGACACACTGCCAATAATCCCCCCAATATTACTCATCGCAGGCCTGAGCCACTCATGGAGGATATTTGAACATGTTACCAAGCTCTAATACCACTTCTTACTAGTGTGGTTGTCATTGCACCAAAAGATTGACATGTCAATTCCTGATACAACCACTAGACTAATAGAATCCACATGAGGTGGTTAAACCATTTCACAAATCCCATGAGGGATGCTAGTGCACTTCGAACAGTAGATGTAGGATTATCAGGTACAACTAATTCCAAGGTCGGGATGGAGCATAAAGGCCAAAAATAGTGATATAGAACCTAAGTGATGAAATGAATTATGGTGTTGGATGAAAAATAGTGGAGCACACTTACAAATTAGAGCTAAACTCGATTTTAAACAAGATTGAATTGAGAGAGGACCTATATCTGAATTTAGGTGTCCATTAAGTGCCATATGAGGTCATATTATAGAAAATGCACTAAGGTGAGTGCAAAATTGTCCTCAAATTGTAGATTAATTAGGTTCTTAAAATTTAGGATGGTAGCCCTATAAATAAGTATCATCTTAATTTAAAACCCTATACTAAGTGTCATAGTAAAGTACAATACATAAAACTAAATATCTACTAACCTTTTAAAATATTAAAACTAAATAATCTTTGAATATATAACCCTAAAATTAAATGTCATATAGACAATTGTATCTCAAACACAAAAATGTTATAGATTTATGATACTAAAAAGATACACATGTAAGAGATTGGATATCCATAGTAAATAAAATAGATATTCTTTATTCATACTTGGTTTGGTAATAATATATGGTTCCCACTAATTTGTTAAGAACTATCCTATTCATTATTCTCTTGTATAAAAAGTGATTCTGGTGACCATTTGGAAATTCCTTTCACCCTTTGTAGACGGAATTATAGTAAATAAAATTCTCATTTATTTGCATTGGTAAATAAATTTTTAAATTTGAAATTGTTGCTACATTTTCAGGTTCCTCATTTTGATGAAATCAGATTATAAGATGTCAATATAAGCAAGATTGATCAGTTTGAGCACATCCATGCTAATTGATGTTATTTATTGGAAGAAACACCCTTCAACGTTATTAACAAGGAGCATTTTATTAAGTAATTTTTTGGGAATTATAGTAGTTTATCTTTAGAGTTAATTGATTTTTGGCTAGTAGAGTTGTCTCTTATGATGTGACCAATATTTAACTCTACTTCCCCTTTATTTTGAGTAAAAATCTTTAGCAACAGTTGGCTAAATCACTAATGATTTCCCTCTGAATTTTTCACTAATGATTTCCCTCTGAATTTTTAGAAGGTACAACTCCCATAATAGATATTCAATGAATCAAACTAAAGTAAATATTTGCACATACTTCTAACTAGAAAGCATAAAGGCATTAACTAATAATCATCCCATCAATATACAATGAATACACCATGTAGATTAATTTTTTTTAAATAAAGATTCTCAGGAATCACATATGCATATACATAAAATTTAATATTTTTTTAGAAAATCACTAATGAATCATTCTCCAACACACTAAGTATGTGAACATATGCAAACTGAAGCAAGATAGTTCTAACTGGTTGAAATAAAATTCACACAGAAACTCTATTCCAAATTCTTCAAAACACAAAGATTTTGAAGCTAGAAAATGTATCATCAAATTTCATTCAAAGATTCAAAGTTTATTGAGAAAAAATACAAAAACATCAACCATATTGTATGTCTAATTCTCCAAAAATTGAAACCTATGTTGGTCTTATGATCAATTATATCTAGTATTTACATAACCCAAGATTAAACTTTGGAGATCGAAATTAAACTTGAGTTTCTGAAAACACGCGAAACTAATTGTTTCAAACTTTAACTATTAAAGAAAAACTACCCCTAAATATTTCTATCCTATATTCAAATGGAAATCATGCAAAATTGGTCACAGTAGGGTAGTTTCTCCTAATATAGTTTCTTGAGTCTGTTGTGTTTGTGAGAAATGAATCACTTTCTACTCCTTGTAAAGATAAATGAACTCCTACATCACCTAGAGATTCAAGACCTTAACATTGTCCATTCACTATCTCCAGACTTCCAATTCTCTCTTAACTTCCTTGATTATCTCCGCTTGCAGTGGCAGATTTCCTAAGCACACATAGAGAAAGGATTTCATTTGCACAAGTTTAGTAAAATCCTCAACCACCAATGTTTTTGCACAAAAAAATTTCATTCTATATTTTTATTGCAGAGATATAGTGTGTTTTCATCAATAACCTTTGAAAGCTTTGTTGGTACTCCTAAATTTGAAACAAATTTGGAGTGACCATGTTTGATTTTTCAGATAAGCAAAGTGAACACCCTTGAAAACTTTGGTGAGAAGGCTCAGTTAGAATGCTTGAAAAGGATGCCCGGATGATTTTCATGAGGTACCAATTTAGAAGAAGGTTTAGTACCTTCCATTTTTCATATGCAGTGGGTTCCAACTCCTAAGTTCCAAATCTGACATGTTTATAGAGTAGTCAAAATGAGGGGGTCACCTAAATCTGCATTTTGCTAAAGTGTCATTTTACTGTCTAGGGCCTAGTTTGTTTCTGAATATCTTGCACCCTGTTGAGTTTCTTGAGCCATCACTTTGGGAATGTGTTATATGAATATTAGAGAACTTATGTTTTAGATCTCAGCTCATTCCCAATCCATTTGATAGGTTTTCATACTTCCCAAAGTTGGTTGCTCATAACTGTTTGCATTTTTGTTCTGCCTAGAAATCTGAATAGCCCAGTTTGAAACGTTATAAATTTTGACCAGTTGATTCAATTGATAAAATTCCATTTGTACTATGTTCCAATGGTCACACACTCCAATATTTCTAGTTTGTAGATCCCTATGAAATCAGATGACAAGTTTTCTAGAACCATTCCATTGGTGAATAATTTTGATTTCCTATGTTTTCAAGTACAGAATTGCTAAGTCGTCCACTTTGAGGTCTTGAAAATCTATACCCGGGTGAAAATTTTGGATAATTGACTTGTCTCTCATATTGTAAACATAGGAGTGCACCCTTCAAAGATTCCCAAACTTTGACCAATCCGGTTGATCATTTTTCCAAATTAAATCCAAATCAGTTTTCTGCATATTTGCATGTTAAAGTTCAGAAAAGAGTTAAGTTTGCAAAATGGTCATTTTAAGGAAATGAAAACTTTCCATCTGAATGTTATTTTCAAGA
>MU223910.1:290049-303973 GCA_018584345.1 Thuja plicata | reverse complement strand
AAAAGTTTTGAGAGGTGAAGGTGTCAGTGTGAAGAGAGGAAAGAGAAAGGGTAAAATCTGATTTTGAGGTTTTGGAGTGGTCTGCTACTCCAGAGATCTGTGGTTCTTGGTATAAACTTGCATTTAACCATCCTTAGTCAGAGCCACTATTGGTACTCCTAAATTTGGAACAAATTTGGAGTGACCATGTTTGATTTTCAGATAAGCAAAGTGAACACCCTTGAAAACTTTGGTGAGAAGGCTCAGTTAGAATGCTTGAAAAGGATGCCCGGATGATTTTCATGAGGTACCAATTTAGAAGAAGGTTTAGTACCTTCCATTTTGCATATGCAGTGGGTTCCAACTCCTAAGTTCCAAATCTGACATGTTTATGGAGTAGTCAAAATGAGGGGGTCACCTAAATCTGCATTTTGCTAAAGTGTCATTTTGCTATTCGGGGCCTAGTTTGTTTCTGAATATCTTGCACCATGTTGAGTTTCATGATCCATCACTTTGGGAATGTGTTATATTGATATCAAAGAACTTATGTTTTAGATCTCAGCTCATTCCCAATCCATTTGATAGGTTTTCATACTTCCCAAAGTTGGTTGCTCAGAACTGTTTGCATTTTTGTTCTGCCTAGAAATCTGAATAGCCTAGTTTGACACGTTATAAATTTTGACCAGTTGATTCAATTGAGAAAATTCCTTTTTCACTATGTTCTAGTGGTCACACACTCTAATATTTATAGTTTGCAAATCCCTATGAAATCAGATGACAAGTTTTCTAGAACCATTCCATTGGTGAATAATTCTGATTTCCTGTGTTTTCAAGTACAAAATTGCTAAGTCGTCCACTTTGAGGTCTTGAAAATCTATACCCGGGTGAACATTTTTTATAATTGACTTGTCTCTCAAATTTTAAACATAGGAGTGCACCCTTTGAAGATTCCCAAACTTTGACCAATCCGGTTGATCACTTTTCCAAATTAAATCCAAATTAGTTTTCTACATATTTGCATGTTAATGTTCAAAAAAGAGTTAAGTTTGCAAAATGGTCATTTTAAGGAAATGATAAATTTCCATCTGAATGTTATTTTCAAGATCCGATTGTGGGACCATTCTTGTTGCATATGGATGTACTACTGTCAACAATGGTGTCTACAAATTTGAAATGAATACAAAATATTTTCAAAACCTCCAACCAACACATTACAAAAGAATTCAAATGGAGTTCCTTTGTAGCATTTGAAGAGGGAAAATAATTATTTCAAAGAGGAGGTTGCATTATTTCATTAAAAATTTAATGGCATCAGAGGGCTATGTATTGAAACATGGAGTCAGAAACAAGGCAAATGTAAAGAACAAAAGGGATGTCTGTGCATATCTTCTTGGGAGTTTTAAAACTTTAGAAGCCTTCAGCAAATGCAATAGAGGAGAGATGCTACCCAACACATGGAGGGAATTTGCAACATTTAAAACATTAAAATCAGAACATTGCAAAAAGGGAAAGATTAAATATAAATATTTGCAAACACGGATTTGCAGAAATTAAAAACACAGTCATATTGCGGGGGGCATAACTTTTTATTCAATCGTTGGATCAATCTCATTTTTGAATATGTTGTCACAAATCTAATTCTCCAAATTCTCACTAGAGCAATTTTTGAAACTCTTCCTGGTTCGTGAGATATAGATGTTTGTGTGAAGCACTATCTAAAACTACCCATAAGATCCAAAAATGGATTATCCCATATGGCTTGTGTTGTGGCTTTTTTGATCTTTATATGCTAAAATGCTTTCTCTATATGTAAATAAGAGAGCCCAGAGGCTCTTGGCGAGCTCTTGAGGGCTAGAGGAATGGAGGCATTGAAAAACCCTAGTATTTTAAGCCACATTCAAAAATGGATTTAAAATTCTCAAAAACCAATATCCCACATTGATCCCACAAGTGAAATCTGAGATCTTTATATGCCAAGATGCAAACATATGAATTTGAAGAAAGGTGAGGAGGCTATCCGCGTGCGTGCCTAGTCATTCGACGCCTCAGTTTCCATGCCCAAAAATGGAAGAAAACAAATTTTGGTGAAAGCAACATGTGGCATCTGATTGCATGGTCACAAGAAGTTCTGGTCGCGCAGTCGCGAGAGGATCCAGTCGCTCAGTCGGGAGAAAAATTGCAAGTGACTGCCAAAATTCTGAGACTTGGCGACTGACCACTAGCAGTTAGTCGCGCAGTCGGGAGATGCCAAGGATAAACCACCGAGACTTGGTGACTGACCGCTAGTGGTTAGTTGCAAAGTAGCCAGAAGGAGATGTTGACCACCGCAACGAGGAGATAGTCGATGGTCGCATGGTCACTAGATGGAATTAGCCGTTGGATGCCAGTCGCGAGGTCGCCCAGGGTTGATAGATAAGTTGAAAATTTCTCGTGACTTGGAGACTGTGGTTGGTCACATGGTCGCCGGTTTAAAATGCTAAGTGGGAATTTATTCAGAGACTGTGAGACTAAGGTTGGTCGCATGGTCGTCGGATTTAACCGTGGTTAGTAAAAGTATTCAAAGACTTAGAGACAAAGGAAAAAGATAACAAGGGTTAAAGGCACAGTTAAGACCAGTTTATGACAGCGAATCAGCACGTGACACATGTCAAAATCTGGTGAAGTCTATGCAAAATAGGCAAAAAATAGGGTTTTCAAAGAAAATTTAAATTATATGCAGATTTTAAAGGATAAAGTGCATAGTTTGTAATTATATTTTTATTTTGCAAGTATTTGAAAAATGCATTCTGGGAAGATGTTGCAACACATGAAAGATAAGATTTTTGCAGAATAAAGAATCAGATTTGGACAGAATGAAAATCAAAGAATAGGATCAGATTTGCATATAAGGTTGAGACAAAATGCACATTTATTTTATTTGCAAAATCATATTGTTAGAACTTTTCGGGAGGTTTTTTGTGCAGATATTTTCTCAGATTTTAAAGATATTTTGCAAATGAGATCAGATTTGATGGAATTTTTAGTGGAAGAATGAAAGAGCTATTATGAGGATAAAATTAGATATTTTCTCAGATTGATGGAGTGAGATATTTTGAAAAGCAAGGAATGAGTAAAAATTAGATTTGAGAGAAGGACAGGTGTTGGCTAGACATAGTTTTTAGGGTTTCTCCTTCTATATCTTCTCTTCTCTTTTCTGTTTAGAGAGTTCAAATTTTAGGTTCCTGATTTGGTTCCTATGGAGGCTCCTGGTCTTGTTCTTGTTCCTGTACTTGCCTAGTTCAGTACAAGTTACCATTGTTTTGAAGATTTTATTTGTAAAGCATATTTATTTTTCATGCTTAGTTCTTGAGTTTATTTTCTGGATATCTGGAAACAACTTGGATTAATGAGAATACAGTGCAGTTCCTATTCATTATTGTTTTGTCTCTTTTGACTTTCATTTATGCTCTAGTATAGTTCATTTGTAAGGCATCTGAAATATACCTACTACAAGGTAGTGTGTCTAATCATTTGTGAGTCTTTCTGAAGGAGAGAGTTAAATTTAGTAAATGGTTTCAGAGAGAAAGACATAGTTGTGAAGATTTGATGAAGAAGTATTGAGTTGAGTAGATTGTTTGTAAGGCATCTAATCTGGATTATATGAAGTTTGTAAGGAATTCTTCAGTATTGAATTAGTTTCTTATTGTTGACATATGTTTTCATTGACTCTTTGCCCAAGGAATAGGCATTGATCTAGATTTTGCTGAGAAAGTGTTTTCTCCATTCAATTATATGCAAATTAATCAATTTCATCTAGTTTTTAGAACAAATGAGTTGAACAGGATAGTGTCCATTTTAGTGATTCCTTAGAGAGTGAATCAAAAGGTTAGCCTTCCTTGATTTTAAACTCATAAAAAGAAGAAGGATAAACATCCTTATGCCACTGTTATTTGTTATTGCAGTCATAGTATTCCCTGTCAAGCTCTGTTTCAGAATTGTTTCCAGTCATTTAAAGAGTAATATCTTATTGATATAATCAGAAATATAATAACATAGCAGTGAAGACCCTATCCACCATTTGAAGTTTACTTGAAACATAGTGAACTATCTAGGTAATACCTGCCTGAGTCTGTGGAGCTCAAAAGTGAAGAAGGATATTATCCAATCCTTAGCAATTAGCCTTTCTCTTGCCTAAAAGAGTTTGCATTCAAGTATAATTAGTATACTATCATTTTAAGGTTGTGTTGCAAGAAAAAGTGCTAACAAACTTTTCAACCAGAAACTTTGTAATCCCATACTTTTGAATCTCATTAATTTTAGGTATATCGCTAACCCATTTATCTTCCTCTTTTTCCAAGACTTGAATCTATGTATCCAATTCCCCAGTAGCAAAGAGAAAATCATTATACATATCTTTTGATTCTGCAGCATATTTCTTCCCTTGTCACAGTATACCTTCTAACCTACCTTCAAATATACCTGCAACCATTTTCCCTCGCTAAACTTTGTCTACGAATCTTTGGATCATTGATGACTTGGGATCAAATAAAAAGGTTTCTTGAGAGATATTTTGTGGATTTCCATTACAAATGGAATCAATATATTCATCCATTTCTCTTACCATCAATTTTAGTTTCTTTTTATCCTTTTCATCTTTCCATGAGTGAGTTAACATATGCTTCACTGAGACCTTTAAATCATAAGTATTTGTATCTCTCTTAGCTTTTCCAAAATCCTCATTTTCCACTTTTTAATCTACAATAGTGTTAGAATAACTGAGAGGGGGGGTGAATCAGTGACCTCAAAAATTAATCCTTAAATCAACCCAAAAAATTATTACCACATTTATAATCCTCTATTTATCTTCATTCCTACAAGATAATTGCCTTGAAATATTAATAAAAAATAACTACTTCTTGGATCACTCTTTCAAACCTTATTCTTACTTTTACCGCTTAGTTGTCTTTCTATTTACTGAAATATAGTAAATAAGTACTGTATACCAATCAATCCATATTTACTTATGTGAAATGCAAAATAATAAAGTAATGACTCACAAACACATTGACACGGATTTTTAATTTGTAAACCCTGTTAAGGGAAAAACCACTGGGTTCGGTAACCTAAATTTTCACTCTTTTGAAGTGATCTTGGTGAAGAGCCAACCATGTTAAAGGTTACAAAAACACTATTAGGTGTGACCTTGTTAAAGGATTTAAATGAATAGTTTTTCACTTAGTATCTGGCATCTAATGCTATCATCCTTGATCAAACACTCACTTGGCCTCTCAATAGGTATCGGGCATATACAATGCTACTTTGTATGATGAAAATTTTTGATACTCCTTGTGATGTATCTCAATTTGGAAATACTTTTAAGTCCTGCTCGGTTAAAAGACTTGATGCCTCAATGGTTAAATTGAAATAGTAAATTGATCTGTTCATATATATAACTAGAATTGCAAATTTTTAGCTCTATTGTAAGTACATTACCTTTCTGATCAATGTTATCAATTCAATACCTTTGCTCCACATTGTTCTACTCTGTGATGGTGTATCACTGTTCGTCGGTGTCTACAGAATTTAGCTCTTTCCTTTGCTTGATTGATCAGGTCTAAATGAAGACTTTCTTCTGCTTCATAATCTCTTTAGCCTCTATTCTCTTTTCACTCCCCCTAATTCACATTGAATTATCTTTTCTCTTTCACCATTTCTTTCATTTCTTGATCTTGGCATGATCCACAATTCTTTCCAATTA
The DNA here is from genome assembly GCA_018584345.1 of Thuja plicata. NCBI lineage: Eukaryota > Viridiplantae > Streptophyta > Pinopsida > Cupressales > Cupressaceae > Thuja > Thuja plicata. The sequence goes on along the minus strand of MU223910.1, from coordinate 298,257 downwards.
GATTTAAAAAAAACTCTTGTTTTATCTCGTAGAGATCTTCTTGGCAACTGGACAAAACAACTTTAAATCCTTTACTTATGTATGGCTTTATCTTGTCGATTAAAACAATTATAAGTATGAGTTAAGTCTATATTTATCTCTTAATAGCTAAGCCTTTTGTCATTTCTAAACTCTTTGTTTCGTCGGTCAATACTTTAGTTAGTCATCAGTGACTACTGACTGTTCCATCGGTGAGACTTCAGTTGTCTTCAAGATCTCTGTCCTGTTGTCTATCCGTTGGGAAACACTATATATCTATATGTCAGGTTACACTGTAATTCTTTCTGTCAGGTACACTATGACTTTTCTCAATGGTAATGCTATGCTTTTTCTCATCGAGTAACACTGTGACTTGGCTCTCGTTGGTTTATTCTATCTGTCGGTGTGCACTCTATCAGTGTATACAGTCACTTTGTGAATACTTAACTTTTATGCATTACTGATAGCATAGCCTTTGATTCATTGGTTCTTTGAAGTCTTTAGCAGTATGTACATGACCATACAGATTATAGTTGACATCAATGAAAATAAAATACATTAACTAATTTAATGTCTTGCATTAACTTTCTCTATCTTGGTGATCATAAACTTAACATCTTCAAACATTAAATCAGTTATAGTTCATCAATATCTCCCTTTGGCATTGATGGCAACACACTACATTATAACACTATATTATCACTAATACAATACGAAATATAATAGTTGATGTTCATGAAACTACCAATCTTATGTACTATAACCGATACAAATATCTGGTCCTCGGTAAGCTCACATAGCTTAGATTTGATTCTTGTAGTTCTCTTTCTATCTTTAATCTCTTCACTTGATAGATATAGAATCTTTCTTCTTCTGATGTGATTTGTTCTTTTCTTGTGTCAAACTCTCTCCCTTTGACTGTTCTTTTCTTTTGATGTCTCTTTTCTCTTTTGACAGAAATCTCTCCCTTTGTATGTACTCTCCCTTTATGGTTACATATCTCCCTTTGGATAATGTGATAATGGATATAATCTCTCTCTTTGACAATGATGCCAAACATATATTTGATAGTAATGTCAAACAATCATTTCTATCCATTCAATATACTCCTTGAATTTTCCAATCCATCAGCAATACAACAATTCTGGTGCTTGGTGTAGATAAATACCTTATTGTTTACATATGTATCTTTGAAGTTCATCTCTTTTCTTGCATCAACATGAATGATATTCTGATAATATGTAGGCTGATGTAGCCTTCTAGTCATCTTACTAACTAGTAGACAGGGGTCTGACCCCTAGTCTCTTTCTCAAGTACTCAAATGTATCCTTAGGTAGTGGCTTCGTGAAGATATCAGTTAATTGTTCCTTTGATTGCACATAATCAAGTATCACCTCCTTTTCTTGAACTTGTTTCTCTCAAATAATGATACTTGATAGAAATATTATTTGTCTTAGCATGCATGACTGGATTCTTGGAAATGTTAATTGCACTGGTATTGTCACAATAGATAATTACTGGTTCAAGAATTTTCATATGCATACCTTCTAGTAAATATTTGATCCATGCAATATTTGAGTAGTTTGCAGCAATAGCAACATACTCTTCTTCTAGAGTAGACTAAGAGATGCATCCTTGCTTCTTGCTGATCCATGTGACAAGTCTATCACCCATAAATAATTCTCCTCCAGTTGTGCTCTTTTGGTCATCAATGTTTCCAGCCCAATCAACATCGGTAAAGACATTAATTTTAAATTTTCCTTCTCTTCTATACCAGAAGACATAGTCCTCAGTATTCTTCAGATATCTTAAGATTATTTTCACAGCAGTCATATGTGATTCCCTAGGATTAGCAAAAAATCTTGCAACTATTCCTACTACATGTACAATATCTAGTCTAGTATGTACAACATACACGAGTTTTCCAATCATTGATCTATACAAAGTATTATTTACCTCAGGTGACTTGTCCTCCTTTGTCAACTTACATCCGGTGGCCATCAGTGTTTCAATTGGTTTGGAATCTTCCATCTTGAATATTTTCAGCACTTCCTTGATGTATTTGGATTGTGTAATGACAATGCCTTCATCTTGTTGCATGATTTGGAGACCAAGAAAGAACTTTATCTCTCCAAACAAAGACATCTCAAACTCTTTTCTCATTTCATTTGCAAATGATTTGCACAGCATATCATTTCCTCCAAATATGATGTCATCAACAAATATTTAAGAAATCAAAATGTTAGCATCAATATCTTCCTTCAAATAAAGATTACTATTTTCACTAGTTCTTACAAATCCAATACTTATGGGATAGGAATGAAGTCTTTCATACCAGGCTCTTGGTTCTTGTTTCAATCCATACAATGCTTTGTGTAGTCTACATACCATGTTCCTCTTTTCTAGATCAACAAACCCTTCTGGTTTCTTAATCTATACCTCTTCCTCAAGTATTCCATTTAGGAATGCAGACTTCACATCCATCTAGTATACTTTGAATCCTTTAAATGCAACATAAGAAAGTAATATTCTCACTCCTTCTAGCCTAGCAACAGGTGCAAAGTTTTCTCCATATTTATTCAGTTTATTTCTGAATATCCATTTGGTACCGATGACATTCTTGTCATGTGGTCTCGGTACAAGTGTCCATGTCTTGTTTTTCTCAATCTACTCAATTTCTTCATTCATAGCACTAATCCATTCTTCATTATCACGTACAACATTGACATATTTTGGCTCAAAATCACAAATTAGACATCTTGTGTTTAGAGACTTACTTCTAGTTCTCATACTAGCCTTCTTGTCTCCTATGATCTGGTTCTGTGGATGGTTCCTTCTGACATATCTGGTAAGTACAAGTTCAATTCTTTTTCTATCATCTTGATCATCATTTTTTCCTTCATTCTGGGTTCCATTGCTTGGTACATCATCTTGAGAAATATCCTGATTTTCAGTATTTGCAGCCTAATACTTGGTTGCAATATTTTGTTTCTCAGGAGCTATACATTGTTGTTCAGGTAGAGTGTCAAGTTCTTCATTGTAAACAAACCTGTTGTAGTCCTCTGGTTCTTTTGTGCTTTCCTTTTCATTCTTCTTTGCAAATTCATCTATCTTTACATTTTCACTTTCAACAATTTTCTTAGAGGCTTTATTGACACATTTATAAGCCTTGCTCTTGGTGGAATACCCTAGAACGATACCTTCATCACTTTTGAAATTAAGATTTCCATTTCTATCATTTTTTAAGATATAGAATTGACTACCAAAGATCTTGAAGTAGCTTACATTGGGTGTGTAACCATACCATAGCTCATAGGGTGTCTTCTTGGTGTCTTTCTTCAATTGTACTTTGTTCAATGTGTAAACAACAGTACTGACAGCTTCCCTCCAGAAGATTTGGTTGATCCCTTTTTTATAATTTGTGTCCTTGCACAATCAACAATTCATTTGTTCCTTCTTTCAATAATTTCATTTTGTTGTGGTGTTCTCGGTGCAGAGACCTATCTTTTAATTGCATGCTCATTGTAAAAGTTAGTGAATTCATTTGAAATAAATTCACCTCCTCTATCTGATCTTAATCATTTCAATTCCTTACCACTTTGTTTTTCTACTATTGCTTTGTACCATTTAAACATATTTAATGCTTCTGATTTATCTTTTAGAAACATAATTGTCATCATTCTAGAGTAATCATCAACAAAGAGAATGAAATATCTATCACCATAGTAACTCTTTGTCCTCATGGGTCCACATAGATCAGTGTGGACTAATTCTAGAATTGCATTAGATTTATGTGTTTTTCTTTTGAAACTAGACTTTGTCATCTTACCTTTTTGACAATTTTTGCACATGATATTGTCTAGCTTTGACATGCTCGGTAAACCTCTTACATTTCTCTTTTTTCTTATCTTTATCATGTTGTGAAAATTTACATGACACAATATTTTATGCCACAACCATCTATCTTCGTTTCTAGCCATTAAGAAAGTGATGTCATTATCATTCAGATAGAATAAGTTACCTTTGGTTTGTTCACCAGTTCTAATCAATCTTTCTGATTCATTGAAGGTTTTTGCCTTCTTATTCTCAAATGCTACTCGGTGACCTGAATTATTCTGCTGAGAAACACTCAATAGATTATAATTCATTCCTTTCACCAAATAAGCATTTTTACATTTTATCAGGTTATTCAATATTATAGTTCCTTTACCTTCAATTGGACAAGGTGTGTCATTACCCATTCATACTGTACCACCATTATAATACTCAAAAGTATTAAACTTTTCTATGTCACCGGTCATGTAGTGAGTGTAGCCACTATCTATGATCTAGATATCATTCTTGATAACTTTAGATATGAGTGCAGTTTCTACATACCTTTCATCTTCATCTAAATCATCTTTTACTGCCACAAACACCATCTCAATGTCTTCATCAAATTCAGTGTCAGTATCTTCATTTTTGTGTGTAGCTAGGTAACTGGCCTTCTTTCATTTGTCCCTATAGTCTCAGGTTTCTCTTCTTTCTGATTGTCGATTGTTTCTGTAATCCCAGTTATCACCTCTGTCAAACTTTTTTTCAAATGATCTTTCATTACTTCTGTCATATTTTCTTCTGTTAGGACATCTTGCAGCAAAGTGTCCAATCTCTTTACAATTAAAATATACAAGTGGTAATTTAACTTTGTCTTTACCTTTGCCTCTTTGCATTCTTCTAGCCATAAGTGCTTCAATTTCATCAAGATCTTCTTCTTCACTTTCACTCTCACCATCTTTTCTCATAGTGTGTTTATGACTTGATTACACCGAGAGGCGTTCTTACAATGGGAGCACAAACTAAATTCTCAGCACGGGCATATTCTCAGGAATATTCTGTGTACAGAAAAAATATTGAGGAGCAATTACATTTCTCAAAATGCTAATTGGCATTGATAAAAGATTTGGTGGGAGTTACTAAAAAAAAATTACAAACAAAAAAAACTTCAAAAATGTCAAATGACATTAGAAAAATATCAAAATAAAATAAAATAAAAATATAAGGACATAAAAAGCTGAAAATAGAGGAGTGCCAAATGGCATTTGAAAAAAAATAATTTTTTTAAAAAAAATTGCATGCTTTTTAGGATTTGGAGAAACAAGTATGCAAAGAGGAATTTGAAGAGACAAGCATGCAAAGAGGAATTTGAAGAGAAAGGCATGCAAAGAGGCATCCTTTGGGGAAGATGAGGAGATGCTCTCAAATTATAAAAGAGTTCTTCCCTCATTTAATTTTTTGTTTTGCGGAGTAGTGAGAGCTTTGGAGGAGAATTGAAGAGATAGTTTTGGAGGAGATTTAAAGGTGAAATATTTATTTATTTAATTACTTATTTTTTTATATAGTTTAAATATTTAGATTTAGATTTATATTTAGATTTAGGTTTAATATTTATAATATTGTCATTTAGATTTAGATTTAGTCTATATTTCTTTAATTACTTTGTTTTTGTATATAGTTTAAATATTTAGATTTACTATAAATATTTAGATTTAGATTTAATATTTAGATTTAGATTTAGGTTTAATATTTACATTTACTTTTTCATATTTTAAAATATGGAGAGCAATATTGTCATTTAGATTTAGATTTAGTCTATAATGTTTTAATGTTTTTATTTATTTTTAATGTTTTAGATATATTTTATATATTAATTTTAGATTTACTTTTTCATGTTTTACATTTACTTTATAATGATTAATTTTAATTTATAATATTTTTATATGCTGCCATATTTTCAAAAATTTCAATATATTACATTTATTATTTAAATATTACCTTTTTTTTTTAAATATTTTTTTTTAATATTTTAATTTTAAAAAAAATTCAAAAATACCAAATGACATTAGAAAACTCTGAAAATAAAAAAAATAAAAATATAAGACCATAAAAGGCCAAAAATAAAGGAGTGCAAAATGGCATTTGAAGAAATTTAAATTTTTTTAAAAAATTTGCATACTTTTTCGGATTTGGAGAGGAATTTGGAGAGACAAGCATGCAAAGATGAATTTGAAGAGCCTTTCATATTTATTTATTTAATTACTTTGATTTTATAAACTTTAAAAATGTCAAATGGCATTAGAAAAATCCAAAATAAAAATAAAAATAGAAATATAAGACCATAAAAGGCCGAAAATAATGGAGGGCCAAATGAAATTTGAAAAAAAAAAAAATTAAAAAAAAATTGCATGCTTTTTCGGATTTAGAGAAGAATTTGGAGAGACAAGCATGCAAAGAGGAATTTGAAGAGCCTTTGATATTTATTTATTTAATTACTTTGTTTTTGTATACAATTTAAATATTTAGATTTAGATTTAATATTTAGATTTAGATTTAGATTAAGATTTAATATTTATATTTACTTTTTAGTAGTTTAAAATATAGAAGACAGTGTTGTCATTTAGATTTAGATTTAGTTTATAATGTTTTAATGTTTTATTTACTTTTTAATGTTTTACATTTATACTTATAATTTACTTTATAATATTTTTGTTTTAGTTTATAATGTTTTTATATGGATGGCAATACCGTCATATTTTCTAAAATTTTAATATATTATATTTATAGGGTAATATTTAAATGTTTTAATTTAAAAATAATATTACTCTTATTTGAAATATAGTTTTAATATATGGACAGAAATGTTGTCATATTTTCCAATATTTTAATGTAACAAAACATGTAGAGTTCCAAATTATAATGCAACATGGTTACTTAATTGTTTTTAATTTCTTATGGTTGTTAAAATAGTTTTGCTCACAATTCATCATACTACATCATCTACGATCTTATTTTAAACATTATTGATTTCATTTTTTTCAATTTATAAAATAAATGTACTTTTTATTCTAATTATTTCTATAGACTCATGTTTGTTTAAAAATTTGCAGCATACAATTCGAACTATGGCTACCTCCAACAAAGAGTCAAACATCATTGATGCAAGCCTGAATGCTTCAGTGGCCTCAAATGATTTCTTTGAGACTGAATTTGACAAGTGTGCATGAATAATTAAAGAGTCATGCACAAATATAATCAAATTCATGGAGAATGCATGGTTATCAATTGATTATGTTGAAGAACTGGAAATAATGCAGATGGAAGATGCTGCAAGATTTGTGCATGACACATCTACAAAAGTAGATGCATTTCTATCAATGATGAAAGAAGTCTACCACTATCATTGTTCAAATATAGGTCGCAATACCATCTTAATCGTTGAAGAATATGTGATGTACTTACATCATTACGGAGAAATGTGTTTTATATAGTTCATCCTTGTCTTGGCTTTCACACTTTTTACTTGATCTAAATAGTTCTACCGGGACTTATATTTCCCCTTTCATCTATGTAAGTTTCATGAACAAGAGAAAAATAAATTGTTTTCACTATTCAAGTGATGTTTACAACTATACTTGCAAGGTTTTGCAACATGTTTTATTTAACTTTGTATTTCTAATATTAACGACTTTCAAAAATGTGTCCTATAAAAAGGACGCTTTCAATGGACTTTTCAAATAAATATGAAAAATTATTCACAAAGGACGTCTCACAGATATGTTAGGCACTAAATTTTGAATAAAACCCACATGCTAATTCTGGGCATAATCCTAATCCAAATGATAATATTCATTCTAATTGTAACCATATATCTATGTTACTAAGTATGATCACAATCATAACTCTGATACCTACATTACATCACTTACTCTAATCGTAAGTCTAATACTAATAAGTACGATATTGATCCTAACTCTAAAATCTTACTCTAGTACATTTGACCTCATTTTTCTACCAAAATTATCGACCATTAATTAAAAAGGTTTAGGTTGGTCGGATTATAGAAGGAAAAAATTGTTTTTTTTTAATCCATGCCCGTGTTGGTCAATATTTTTACCAATACCATGTTGGTCGAAATATCGACAAACACGGGCATATAACTTAAAAAAAAATATTTCAATTCTCATTTCATTTTTATGGGCAAATTATATGAAGTGTTGCAGCGCACAAAGGAGGACTGTAGTGGGCAAAGGATTTCCATCTTCTAAGCTACACACCAAGGGATATAGGAATGAAGCTTATTCCAGATTGTGAAGAGCCAGACCCTACGCTAGCAGCATATCCAGCACCTGAGGTTAATAGCATATTCCATCTTTT